>PVJA010004814.1:0-83217 GCA_004027025.1 Myocastor coypus | reverse complement strand
TAGGGAGGTGGGTCATGCCCACACACTGTACTCTGTAGAACGATTGTGAGGACAATATGCAATATGTCAACTTTCAAAAAAAAGAAAGGGGAAAAGAAAAAAAAGTAATGTTGATTTAAAAGGGTTAATGTTTAATTGTTTGATCAATCCTATATACCTATATGTATTAATTTAAACTGATCTAATGATGAAAATATGTAATATAACCATTGTTAAATGTATACAATAAAATATTAAATTTTAAAAAAAATGAAAGAAAGGAAATAGGAAAATGGAAAATGATTTCAGGTTGGTGAGATAGCTCAGCAGACTAAACACCCGCTTTCAAAAACACAGAGATCAGGGCTCAATCCCTGGCCCAGCAACAGACACCTAGTATGGTGGTGCAGGCCTGCAATCCCAGCACTGGGGAGGCTGAAGACAGGAGGAGTCACTACAAGTCTGAAGTGCACAGTGAGATCCTGTACCAAATATATAAATTAAAAAAGAAAGAAAATTAAAAAAAAGATGGGTATTTATACATATCTAACATACTCTCACTTTTCCACTGAAATCTTACCAGTAGCTTCTCACTGGAGTTGGAATGAAACCTAAGGCGTTTACTTTGCATAGTGCAGTTCACCTTGAGCCTGACTCTGTTTTCCTTTCCGCCCTTGTCCCCTGGCACACTGTGCTTTTCCTCTTTGTCACATAGGTTACACTCACTCATACTTCCGGCTCTTGGTTGGTTTTCTTTTGGGTCTTGAGTCACATAGGACCTTTATAGAGAGGCTTCCTTCTTAGAGATGCTGACTCTGTGTCCTGACCCCATTCCATCACTAGCTCTAACTTTTTGGTAGCACTTCTTTGAGCTAATTTTTATTATTTATTTATTTATTATTGAGGTACCAGAGATCAAACTCAGGACCTTGCTCTTGTCAGGCAGATGCTTATGCCACTGAGCTGTCTCCCTGGTCCAAGCTAATCTTACTTATTATGTGCCTTCCATGACATCATGTGCCTTGGGGGGTGGGACTTTTTCTGCTGTCATTTTTTTTTTAAGGTCTACAAGATCTACAGGGTCTCAGGGTCTCACAATATAGATTGGATTCACAGTGATCCTCCTGTTTTCAGTCTCCCAAGTGCTAGGATTACAGGCACATGCCAGCATGCCCAGTCTCAATCATCATCTCAGCGTGACCCAGGGTTGGGGCCAGCACAGCACACCGAAGCATCAGACTGTTGCATCAGCTGTTGTGCTCTGCCTAAGCAGGCACTTTAATCTATGGAGCTATTTGGTCAGTCCTCTGAAGAGAGTTTTAAGTGACACAGAAAATAATTTGTTAAGACTTGGCCTATGAAACATTGCTCCAATTGCTATCACATGACAGAAAACTGTGATGTTCTCTTCATGCTTCTCCTTGACAGAAAACTTGAAGGTCCTTGTGAATGGTACTGGGAGTTCTGAGGTTCCACAAAGGTCCTGACTCACCATCCTTGCCCTCCTCTTACAACTGGGCAAAAGGATGCAAAGTAGATTTCTGTAGCTAAAAGGTTTCTATCCACTTTAGTCCACAGCAGCTGGTCAAGTGTGGGGAAAGTGAATCTCACTGCAATTTTTTTTTATGTCTTTCAAGCAAATATCTAAGTGTAATATCCTCAATAAAAATGTGTATGAGATGGCTGTGGACAAAAATTGCAGTTGCTCTTATCTATTCGCAGCGCTGATTATAGTGTACAGAAGCTGAATTTTAAATGCTTGTTGAGTTAATGAAGAGATCAGAATGAGGGTGTTAACAGGGGAAGATGAAGACATGCTGTCAGTAGAGGTGATTAATAAATTAGTAACTGAGTCCAAGCTGTGACGTGGCCCTAGCTCCGTGATTTTGCATATGCCTCAGGAATTTGGGAATCTGGGAATTTGTTCACTGTATCAGTTAGTACGGGCTAAGATGTGCTGCCCCCACTGTCAGTGGGTGATAACACAGGTTTATTTCCTGGCTATGCTGCGTGACTGCTGTGGGTCAATTAGCACTCTGCTCCTCACTATACTCCCAAGCATTGATTAATGTACAGCCCCTATCCTGAATTTCGTACATTATAGCACTTGAAGGGAAAGTGAACTCTAAGGGTGTGTGTGACCACAGTGATTAAATGAGCTTAGACAGAAATTACAAATGCCACTGTAACTCACTGAGACTGGCCCTGTATAGCCACAAGACAGTACAAGCAGTATAATCTTTAACAGAGCTAATGAAATTCATTGAGTATTTGCCTGCTTGTATGGGAACACAGATTGATTTATTGCACTATGGGACTTATCAGATAATGTCTCGTTTTTCTTAGAATTATCATTGAGTGACTGGGTCAAAATTTCATTCTGAATATATTCTGCTTCAGTTTGATTAAACTGCTCAGATGTATTGGGTAACTGGCTATTGATTTACTCATCAATACATCAATTCTAGAGTTTGTTGAGAACCTACTATATGTTTGATTACTGTGCTAAATATCACCTCCCATGGCTTTGCTGAATTATGGTTGCCACCAGCTGCGCTCAGTAATGGATACATTTCAGTGTTTGCAGAAAAAGCATTGACTGAGGCTTATCTACTTCGAAGGACATCTGTGAGCCTTAGAGATTATGTTCTCAATGTGCCTAGAACAGGCAGTAGCAGTGTTGATAACGGTGCTGCAAGTTCAATAGAACTTTCAGTCTACTTCCTAAAATAATATTTATTCTATCAGTATTTCAGTTAAGCAACACTTACTTGAAAAATAGTTGTATGAATCCTGAGTCAAGACTGCCTTCCAAAGCTCTTCTTTCATTCTGCAACTCTGGCCCCCAACGTAGGACACTTAAGTAGGTTTTAGTCTCGATGGTAACAGGACAAATGCAATGGCTTCTGGGAAAACAGTAGACGACTCAGCACTGTCCCTATGAAATAACCAAGGAGACCCAGGTATAGTTTTAAATAGGGATAAAGGTATTTAGAAATGTGACATCCTTAGGGCATAAACCCTTACCTTCTTCTTCTATTCTTGATCAGCCTCTTGGCTTTCCCCACCCCTGGCTGCAAGGATTCCTTGTGGTGATCATCATGTTTTCCCCTTAGGGCAGCAGATATACATAGCAGTGTGGTTGCTCTGTGCTCCTTCTGTGATAAAAGGCAGATCTTCTGAGGGGGGCCTGTGGGCTGGGGGTTGGGCGTTACTTCCTATGTAACACTTTTCTGTTGCAGCTTGCAGGAGCAACTGCATTGCAGCTGAGTGCATAGATTTTCTCCTTTGGGTTTTCTCCAACTAATGCCATCAGCAGTAAGGCTGATTGAGTGAAGCTTTTCTGTACAGTCTCATATTTGAGGTTTTTGGTCAGTGTTTGACAGCTTTGTTTGAGGAAGAAAGGATATCAATAGACTTTTGGTGCCTGCCTACAAAACTCCCCATCTCTGTTTCGTTTTTGTGTGGGAAATCCTACCTGCTTCTTTGGTTCTAACTTCTCCAATGTCTCAGGTCACAGGTAGAAACTACTGCTAGAGAAGACCCTGTGCCATAGCCACAAGTCATATCCACCTGTGCCTCACAGGAATGTTCCACTCGCTCCTTGTCCTCCCAATGCCTTCAGGTATGGACAAAGCATGAGACAGTGAATGTGAAGGAAACATCTGTCATATTAGCTATGAAAAGGTGTCTGTAGAAATGTGGGAGTGAGGACTGATCCGATGGGAAGGAGAAAGAATAGGTGATGACATACAGGAAGTCCTTTACCAAAGAACTCTGGGGTATTAGTGTATAGATAATATGAGCTCAGAAGCAGCACTGGGAAATGCATATATATCTATACATTTTTTAACTAAAAATGACTGACTTTGCAAAAAGGTTTTGGGGTAGTATTTTAGGAAATCCTTACCAAACAAATAATTTTTATTTTGTTTGTTTTACTGACAACTGGATAGAAATAGTATTTTTTTTTTTTCGTGGAACCAGGGATCAAACTCAGGACCTTGCACTTGCCAGGCAGGCATTTGTGCCCCTGAACTCTCTCCTCAGCCCCAGAAACACTAAATTTTAGCCCTTTTGTGTTGGCAAATATGTGTGAATGTGTGTGCGTATCAGCCACTACTTTTTTTAAAAATCTATCTTTAAAAGACATAACTTCTGATATGTTTTTCATATCAGTGATCTCTTTAGGCTGTCTTCTCAGAAATATTTAGCTTGGAGGACAACTTTTCTTTGCATATAGTTTGCATTTCTAATGAAATACCACCTGTGTTTTTATTTCATCTCTCATAATGGAAATCACGTGCAGGCTGACGTTGTGTGTTAATTCCCTCTGGTAATCCCCGCATAGCCTGTGACCAATCCAAATCTTTTGCCTAGTTGATAAAATGAATGAGTCACTGAAGACAGACCCAAGACCCCCCAACAGGAAAACAGTAAAATTTCTGTTTATGCTTTTACAGCAAGGCGATTATCTAACTAGCACAGATAATTCCATGACGCATACCTTGTTTGTGCAATTTGACTTCATTTATTTCTCATCTAAATCTGAAGGAAAATGTTGAGGATTCTTTCGTATGGTATCTCAACACTGAACTTGCATGACACACTATATAAATAATGAAAAAAATGAACGCCTGTGTTTTACTGCCAAGGGGCCTTGGCATTTTGTTTGGGTAAATGATTGGGCTGATCTGGAAGGCTCTGGGCCTGGGACAGCAACTCTGTGTCACCATGGTGATGTGACTTCGTGGGGGCGAAGTGGATGGTTATCGTGGAAAGTACCTTCTGAAGGCAGCATACCAACAACTGCCCTGGTTTTACCCAAGGAGTACCCTGTCAGACTTAGATATTTTCTTGGCACAATATACCATGCCATAATGCATCTGGTAGAGTCAGCCAAAACCAGATCACATATCTGTGCCTATGCTAGATACCTACGCTGGCTAAGGGAATCGAAAGTCAGAAGCAGTGAACAAAAAGACGGCTAGAGAAGAGATTAGCAAAAGGATGAGGATGAATCTGCGTTTTGCTCAACGATCTCTTCATTCATCCCATGGAATCAGTAGCGCGGGAATCGCTTTCAGCTCTGTGTGGGACTACCTTCTCACTGTTCTCCTGAGCCTGGACTCTTGCACACTCCCAAACAATTAGTCAGTGCAAAGCAGGCAGGGAGAGCCACCTTCTAGAGGAGAAAAATGTGTAGGACCTGTTGCAGACTGCCTGAGTTCAGGTCCCTGCTTTCCCGCTTACCAGCCAAGTGATTATTGAGCTTTCAGTGCTCTACCGTTTGAGTCTCTAAGTGGAAAAAGTAATAAAAAATTTATCTTGTGGGTTGTTGTGAAGATTACACATCATAACCCATGCGCTTAGTGCTTAGTGCGCTGCTGTTATTAATAACGATAGTCTGAAAAACTGCACATGAGGGTAACTGGGCACATGAAATATGTATGATCAGTTCACTGTGTAAGGCTATATTATGTCTCAGTTACTTTTCTCTCATTATTGAGACAAAATACCCAACATTCACAAGTTAAGGGACGAAGAGAGATTTATTTAGCTCACAGCCCATAGGGATTTCAGCCCATAGGTGGCTGGTTCCAAGGAGAAGTGGCATGGCAGAGCAGGCAGGCAGAAGGCAGCAAGTGACAGGCACCAGCTGAGACCCCTCTATCTCTCTTATATGGTATGTAGGCTGTCTGTCCCGAAGGTGGGTAGCACTCACCCCCAAGGTGGGACACCCTTGATCCTACTCAGAACTATGCCAAACCAATCAGTGCACTGAATCCTAGCGTCACACATGGTAAGCCCTGCTGTCTCTGGAAAACCCCACTTCCGATCACGTGGGAGACCTAGACACCAGCTCTAACGTATTGGGAAGGCTGGATGAAGAAAAGCATTCTGCTGCAATTACTTATATCTTTACTGTCACTACTGATGTTAATAGCACAGAGATATAAAATGTCTTGGTATCTACCACAAATCCTTTATCACTGATGAAGTGGAGTATTACTGAAAGCTCTGATTTCTCCATACTTGAGTTTAATAAATATTTCTGCACTCAACTATGAGAGGGAGCAGAAGTCAAAAGACAGGAATTTGGAAAAAAAAAATCCAAGTAGAAGGATGCATAAAATTTTACTCTTTAAAATGGAATCTCACCTAAAAACAATCAGGATTAGGGTTTAGTCTTAGCATGACATAATTTTTTAATGAATTGAAATTGCAGATAATAGAAAGTTGAACATAAAGATTAGTGAACAGGAAAGGGAGACACTACACTGATAATTTATGATGGTGTTAAAAAAGTAGCGGTGAGTTGTGAGTTCTTTCTTTCTTCTTCTTCTTTTTTTTTTTTTTTTTACAAAGACATCTCTGAAAAAAAGGCCAGACCATTTAAAAATGAATTCACTGCACAGCTTGAGTCTGCATTCATAAATATAATGAAGTTTAAACAGTACTTAGCAGCAATGGCAAATGAGCAGAGCCTGCCAAGATAAACTGTGGTTACATGAGGCTGGGGCATAAACTTGGCTCCTGGGGCCCTATCTAACTTATGGGACAGCCCCTTTGTCTCGGTCTTGTCTTACCTTTTTTCTTTTTGCACTGCTGAAATACACCTGTCTTTTCCTCCCTTCTCTTTACCTTCTCTGGTCTCTGCATTTGTCTAAGCTTGCCTGGTCAGGCTCTTTAGACTGGTGAGCTATTTTGTCGGCCCTGTTTTCCTTTTTATCAAGGTCACTTTTGTATAATTTGGAAGAAGATTGCCAGCAAATGTATGATATTGGAATTAGTAACTATGTTGACAGACACAGGTCTCTAGTTCTGCAGTTCTATGCCAGAAAAGTGGCAGCGTGAATGGCCCAACGGCGCTGCTGCAAGCCTGGCTGGACGCTACCCATGCACAAGCCAGTTGCCTTCCTTTCTGTCCTTCCAAATCACGGGGCCTGTGGTGACACACATGTTTCATCAAACAAGTTCAGTGCACATTACATTGAGCAAATTCACTGTGTGATAGCAGCACCAACATTAGCACAGTTTATCTCCCCAGTCATTATTGTTCACTCATTTCTTTGATAACTTTTTGTCAAATAGTAATGATGAGAGAATGATTTTTAAAGTAGAGAGAAAAACTGACTGGCCAGATAGCTCATCGGACTAAAGCGCCTGCTTGGGCAGAGCTCAGCAGCTGGGTTTCGATCCCTGCTGTGCCATGCTGACCCCGCCCCTGAGTTGCAACAGCCAGTGATTGAGACTGGGCATAGTGGTGTGCACCTGTAATCTCAGCACTTGGGAGGCTGAAAACAGGAGAATCACTAAGAGTCTGATCTAGTGAGACCTTGTAGACTCTGTCCTAAATACATAAAAAAAAAGGTAAAGAGAAAAACTATGAAATAAATAAATAAATTTCCCAAGAGGAACATGGAAGTTGCAGGAAGGCAGAAGCCATGACTCATGGCTTCCAGGGTCTCTTTTTTCATCATTAGCAGATATAGTCCTAGCCAGAGAACAGCGGGGCCTGTGGACATTAGCACTCAAGCATGAATATGCAAATAATGCTACCATTTGGATTCCTCAAAATTTATAAATCATGTAAAAATAAGCACTGTAGCCCAAGGCAGTCTGTGTAAAAATGGTAAGGAGTAATAAACATGGTAAAATGGTATTAAAAAACAAAAACTACTGGCAATCTTGTATAGGCAAAATATTCCATTTTCATCTGGATAGCAAAATGTTCAAGGTTATTACTGGGCTTCTTCCATAAGCAACACCAAAAAGAACATAATAATTACCTTGTCTTATTAGCAGGAATGCTGTTAATATTAATGGAATGTAGCCCCAAAGATCCTAGGCACTGGTAAAAGGCAGCTCCAGATCTTTGGGTGTGACTTCGCCTGAATGTTTAGCTCTGTCCTTTGGGCTTTCTAGGTTCTTCGAGCCTCGCCCAGCTTCTCTACTGAGGCTTCTTATTGCCTGTGAGTTGGGGAAGGCTAAGAATGAGAAGACAGACATTGCTCTTCTATTCCCCTACACTGAACACCAGACTGTAGGTTGGGATAAATGCTAGGTGAAATAGATTAATAGATGCTTCATGCTGTAGGGTGATTTTGTGTGCTGGATTGGTTTGGGGACCTTAGGAGGCAACTGTACTGGCAAGGAATGAAGTTACTACAACTTGGCCTTGCAGGCATGTGTGGTTTTCTGCCAGGAGATCAAAGGGAGAGCAGCTTATCAGCTTCCTGGTAGGCCAGCGGGACAGCCAGTATCATGTGTTGGAAATGTGAAGATTTATTCAGAGGACTATGGACACACACCCCACATTTGTCTGCTCCATGGAGAAGATATAAAATCTGTAGCTCCGTTTTTAGGCAAGAGACCATGGGAAATCACTGGAAATCACCAAGACAGACTGGAAACTTCCAAGATTCAGGGATCTGGCATAATAGCATAACCAGAATTAAGGTCATCCTACTGCAATGATAGAGGGTTATCCAAGTTTATTGCAGCACAGCTCACAATAGCTAAGTCATGGAAATGGCCTATGTACCTGTCAACAGATGAATGGATAAAGACAATATGATATACGTTGCATATATGCCATGTAAAAACCACTCAGCCATAATGGATATTAATTTTGAGAAAGAAAAAAGAAAAGGAAAGCAAAGAAACAAGAAAAATTATGGGAAAAAAGACATGAAAGAAGACAATAAGAAGTACACCCAAGATATTTGGAATGCCTTAAACGAAGCAACAAGATTCATATAGACAGATATCCCCACTTCTAAAATATCAGATAGTGAGGAGAAAATACTGACATAGAAAACCTATTCAGTGAATTAAGAATGAAAAACTTCCACAATCTTAAGAAAGATATGGAGTCCATGTACTAGAGGCTTATAAAACCTCAGACAGACATGTCCAGAAGTAGTCTTCATGAAAAGAATGTAGCTCAGTGGTACAGTGCCTGCCTTGTAAGTAAAAGATCCTGAATTCAGTTCAGCTCCTGGTACAAAAGAGAAAGGAAGAAAGAGACAAAAAAAGGAAAGGTTCTTCACTATAGCACTGTATAAATTCTTTAAAGTACAAGACAGAGAATCAACTTAAAATCTGCAAGGAAAAGCTCCAGTTCATATTTAAATCTATCTTCAACAGAGTCACAGAAAATTTCTTAGAAGAAACTCTTGGTATGTTGTATTTGAAGCCTAGAAACAAAATAAGGGTCCGCAAATTATAGCACATGGAAACCCAAAGCAAACAGGAGTATACTTATATTTGACAATAAACTCTTAAGACAAAAATGGAGAAGATACAAAGAGGATCAGTACATGTGGTTAAGAAATCAGTTACAAAAGAAGTTACAATGATCATGAATCTATTTGCATCTAATGTAAGAATACTTAATTTTCTCAAACACTTAGCCCTTCAAGGAGAGACAAGATGACAACCCAATATAATTATAAAAGATTTGAGCAAATCACCTTTTTTTTTTTTTTTTGTCTTTTTGAGACAGGGTCTCGCTCTGCGGTTCAGGCTGGCCTTAAACTTACTTTTGTAGCCCAGGCTGGTCTCGAACTTGCACTGATCCTCCTGCCTCAGCCTCCCAAGTGCTAGGATTACAGGCGTGCGCCACCACGCCCGGTTGAGTAAACCACTTTTAGCAATGGACAAATCATGCACAAAATAAATGGTTTAAAGTATATAAATGGTGGATAGAAAGTATTTTCTATGGTTATTTTATAAAATGTTCTGGAGAATCGTCTAGAGAGAGTAGGCTATGTATTAGGTCATAAAGTCAATTTCAGTAAAAATCTTGTATCTTTTCTGATCATAATGGAATAAAACTGGAAATCAACCACAAAAGAAATTCTAGAACTTATATAAATGTACGGAATTTTTGAGTGAATAATAGGTCATTAAAATAACCAAAAGGGTGAAAAAAAGAGAAATAACCAAAAGGGAAATTTAAGAATTCCTTAAAGCAAACAAGATGAAAGCACAAAATGCCCAGAATTATGGAATGTATAACAAAAGTGGTACTAAGAGGCAATTTTATGATCATAAGTGATTACATCAAAATAGACTTCAAATAAACAATCTAATGATGTATCTCAAGGATTTAGAAAAACAAAAAGAAACCAAAAAATTAGAAGAAAGCAACAACAAAGATCAAGGCAAAAGTACATTAAACAGAGAATTTATATTTATATAAAGAAATACACAAGATCAGTGAAACAAAATTTGGCTGTTTTGAAAAGATGAACAAAATCAACAGTCCTTTAATCAGAGGAAAAAAATAATCAGACTCTAGTAAATAAAATCAGACATGAAGAGGGGCGCATAACAATTGATACTACAGAAATACAAATCTTCATTAGGAATTATTGTAGAAATAATATAAAAAATTGATAAACCTGGAGGAAACAGATGAATTTCTGAATACATATGACCTACCAAAATTTGATAACATGAAAAGACTGAAGGGATTAATAGCAAGTAATGGTACTGAATCAGTGATAAAGAGTCTTTCAAAAAGAAAAGATCATGAATGAATGACTTTACTACTCATCTTTATTAAACTTTCAATGAAAGGATAATGCCCATTCTACACAAACTCTTCCAAGGAATTGAAAGGGTCGGAGCCCTTCCAAATTTGTCCTTTGAGTGAGGCCAGCCTTGCTAAGGAGACAAGGACACAGTGTTAAGAACAGCAGCAGCAGCAACAACAAAAAGTTAAAGGCCAACTTCCCTGATGAACATAAATGCAAAACTTTTCAATAAAAGGCTGGCAAATCTATCAACAGCAGAATCAAAAAGTCATTCAGTATGGTCAAGTTGGTTTCACCCAAGGATGCAAGAAGAAACAAAAGAATGCAGTGTAATGCACCAACAAAATGAAGGATAAAACGGAAGGATTATATCAATAGGCATATAAAAAATTTGCTAAAATTCAACATACTTTTGTGACTAAGAACCCTCAAAAGTATGCAAGAATGGCAACTCAATAAAAGCTGTATGGAACATATCTACAGCCAGTAATGTAGCAAAAGCGGGAAAAGCTGAAAGGCTTCTCTTTAAGACCAAGAGCAAGGCAAGGTTGTCCATCCTCAGTGACCCTATTCAATATAGTACTGAGAATGTTACCAGAGCATTAGATAACATAGAGAAATAAAAATCATGCAAACAGGATGGGAAGATGTAAAACTATCCTTCTTTCTAGATGGTATTTTTCTATGTTTTGAAAAAAACTTGGTTCTACAGAATCAACTGAAGAACTTAGTAAAGTAGCAAAATATAAAATCAACTTATAAAAACAGTAATTTTTCTATGTACTAGTAGCTAATTTGTTGAGGAAAAATCATTAAAGTGATATTCACCATAACTACAAAAATATAGTAGTATCTAGCAATAAATTTAACCAAGGAACTGAAAAGTTTTGACAACGAGAAATATAAAATGCCGATGAAAGAAACTGAAGAAGACATAGAAGAGTTAACACATTCCCATATTGATGAATTATAAAAACTAATACTTTTAAAATTTAATTTAATTTTATTTTGAAGAGTAAAAACAGAAGCAAAAACAAATACACAAAAAGATAGAAGCTGATATTACAGATTTTCAAGACAGGAATAGCTAATTAACAATGGTTGTTATATTACCTATTTTTATCATCAAATCTGTTGCACAGAAGTCCCACTCAATCCAGCTATTCCCCTTCTGGGTATTTTCCCAAAAGATCTGAAGACATCACACCATAGTGATATAGTGTGCTCTCATGATCATAGTAACATAATTTCTCATAGCCAAATCTTAGAAACAACCAAAATGCCCATCCCTTGAAGAATGGGTGAAACAGACATGGTGTTCTTATACTCTGGAGTACTACTCAGCTATAAATAAAGACACACTTGAAGCCCTTATAGGTAAGTGGAGAGGCTATACTCCACTTAGGTGTATAGGTGAAATACATCAAATCCACATGTGTGTCAATATTGTTTTATCCCTAGTATAAGAACCTGAAAGAAGAAGTAAAACCTGAAAGATATAACAGATAGAGTAAAATGGAAAGAAACTGAACTTTAAGATTAAACAATGAAGATGAGAGCAAGGAGAAAAGCTAGGGAAAAACGGAGAGAAAAACCTGTAAATATATATACAGAATGGCTGAGATAATTGTACTCTTAATTTCCATCATTTTTTAAAAATAGCAGTTAATGTTCAGAATGTTCACCTTGACTAATTCTGTATGCTGATATCTGCAATCTGAACAATTGTATCAAGGACAGAAATATATAGTACAGAACTCATGGTTGAATACCTCTCATCTTGGTATTCTAAGTGTGTACCATTTTAAATATCTTATCAATTATCATATACTTTTTAAAATAAAGTAAAACAAAAAAGACAAGGAAAAATTAAGAATTCTTGAAATCAAGTGTCAATATTCAATTATTTCCCTGATCTTGCAAAACTAAATTTATTAAATATTTATGTGTCCAAAGTGATTTACATATACAATGATATATAACAAAGATTATCTTAGTGAAATTTAAAAAAATTCCTAAAATTCACATGGAAGCACAAAAGAGCCTGAATAGCCTAAGCAACTTTTTAAAAAATGTATTTGGTACATGGTCTCACTCTGCAGCTAGGATTCATAGTGATCGTCCTGTTTTCAGCCTCCTCAGCACTGGGATTACAGGCATGCACTGTCACGTCTGGTCTCAGTGACTGGCTCAACATGCCTGAGGGTGGTGCCAGCATGGTGCTGGGCAATCTTGAGTCAAATGAACAACACTAAGTATCACACTGACTAATTTCAAGGCATACTACAGAGCCATAGTAACCAAAGCAGTGTGCTACTGGAATCAAACCAACATACAGACCAATGAAATAGTATGGATAAACTCACAACTTTACATAAAAATTAATTGTTGAGAGTTATGAGATTAAATGCAGGATATATAAATGTATAAGAATTGATAAGAATGGCTTCTGCTGGCCATTCACAGAGTTAGATGTGGAAGAATACCAGAGGTCTGTGTGCACACTGGAGTCATGAAGGCTCCAGTCAAAAGCCCTGACTCCTTGTAGTGTCCCTGTGAGTTCATCTCAGAAGGCAGAAGCCAGGAGAGCACGTCCAGAGTGGAGGTGGTGAACGCTGGAGCTCCTCCAAAGAAACAAAAGCAAGTCATGCTTCCTTTCCCTCTTCATCCACTTGGGTGGCAGGCCTATTGGTTGCTGTCACTCAGAGCCAGGGTAGGTCCTCTTCTGTCTTTGGTAAATCCCTTTGGCCACACCCAAAACTATGCTGATTCAGTTTAGTTGAGCATTTCTTACTCCAGTTGACATGATCAGTTATCACAGAAGTGGAACTTACACTAAAGGAAGGACAAGCCTTCGAATGTTTTCTGGGAAGTGGGATGTCCACACACACAAGATGGAACTGAAGCCCTTGTTATAACCTTGAGCAAATGTCATCTCAAAATGAATGAATAATCTAAGTGTAAGAGTTGGAACTGTGCAATTGTTAGAAGAAAATATGGGGTGGACAGGTCAAGGCCATGGAGCAGGAAATGATTTTTCAGGACAGGGCCCTGAAAGTGTGGGAGAGAAAAATAAAAATCAACAAGAAGGCTTCATCAAACTAAAGAGTATCTCCAAAAACCTTAACAAGAAAATCCCCCAAACCAAGTCTTAATGATGAAAAGTGGGAGAAATTATTTGTCAACTACTCATCTAATAAAAAGTTAGTACCCCAAATACTTAAGGAAATTTTAAAAAGTGCTCACAACAAAAGATAAGTAATCCAGTACAGAAATGGTTATGTAACCTGACACGTCAAAAGGAGTAAAACTAGTTAATAAACACATGAAAGATGCTCCATATTATTATCTGTCTCAGAAATACAAACCAACATGATGATGAAATACTATCTCACCCCAGTTAGAGTGTCTCTTGAAGTAACAACCAACCCGCTAAAGAAAAAACAAATAGCACATTGGTGAGAGTGTTGGGAACAAGGTGGGCATATACACTATTGACTGAAACATACATTATACTACACATAGATCTACAACATAGTTCAGTGGCTTCACTTCAAGGTACACAACCAAAGGCAATAAACTCAACATTCTAAGGAGATACCTGCATGCCCACATTTATTGTTTAGTTACAAAATCTAAGAGAAGGAAACAGCCTAAATGCCTGTCAACATACGAGTAGACAAAGGAATGTGGTATGTATTCATAATGGTGTATTGCAGAGGGATGGAGTTCAGGGCTGTCATGTGCAATGAACTGGATGAAACTGGAGAATATTACCTTCAGGGAAATAATCCAGACATAGGAAGATAGATACACATGTTGCTGTTCATATGGGGAAACTGAAAATGTCAGCCTGAAGGTAGAATATGGCTATTAGATGTTGGAAATGGTGTGTGTGTGTGTGTGTGTGTGTGTGTGTGTGTGTGTGTTTAAAAGAGAGGCTACACTTGTTCAGTGCATGCCTTAGGTACATATGGAAGTATCACTAAGTCCCATTAACATGTACAATTAATATGTTAGTGAAACATTTTTAAAAAAACTATCCCTATACTAGTGCTACTACAGCACTACTAGACCAATGTGCAACAAGATACATTTTTCAGGATATAGAGAGGTTCATGGCAGCCCTTCCAGTGTTTGCTCTCCAAAGCTTATTTTTATTTATTATAGTGTCTTCGAACTGGGATTGTGACATTGCAATTACATGATCTCTTGTGTTTTAGTTATGGTGAAGATAAAAACTAAATATAGCCAAGTACAACCACCAAGTAGCTTCTAGGAAACTTACTAATTATTCCTGGTAAGTCACAGGGTCCATCCACGATTGTCATCTGTCTGAATAGGTCTCCTGTGGGACTAGTAATCATAGTACCTAACCCTTGCCCCTAGTGCTGCATTCTCTGCATGATGTATTTATATAGAAGGGCAGGTTCTGCTCAACAAGCAGCCTAATTAGTGGCTGAACTGTTGCTTTCCCTTATGATTTAATATCATGTGTATTAATTTCTGTATCCAACCAAATGAAATGAATGTCCTGGCCTGTTTTTCAAGGACATTTGACATCTCAGCATTGACCTAAAAATCAATGCATGGCATTTAATGGTATGCCTTGGTATGCCTCTTACAATGCCCTTTCATCCCTAAATGAACTTTTGCTCACTTGGCACTATTTTAAAGCTTGCTACTTTGGAATAGAAGAGGTCAGGGCCATTGCAGGGGTGTTTCTTATAGTCAGCTGGGGATGCAGATTCAAGTATGTCGACTTTCCCCATTTTCTTTCAAAATAATTTCTCTCTAAAGTAATTAGAAGTTTCAAGATTTAGTTTTGAGCATTATTTTTGTTTTTATGTGACATTTACTTACTTATATATTTAGTACAGGGTCTACAGGGGCTACAGAGTTTACAGGGGCTACAGGGTCTTGCTATGTAGATCAGACTTATAATGATAATCCTGTCTTTAGCCTCCTAAGCACTGGGATTATAGGCGCATTCTACCAAGTCGAGTGGGGTGGGGCCGGTAACACATGTCACAGTCTCTGCATCTGCCTAAGCAGGAGCTTTAATCCTCTGAGCTATCAGGCCAGCCTGTTTTTTGTAACTGAACTCTTAGGTATTCATATTTGTACTGTATCCTCTCCTTAAATCTTAAGATTCTTAAGATCTACTTACAGAGCTGTAACATTTTCTAGACTCATCAATTTTATCAATAAGATTCATGCAGGGGATGCTTCATTAAATGGAGATATAAAAACCACAAAGGTCCTTTAGGGTATCAAGACTGAAGTCCATTTCTCAGTCACCTTGAGTTTCGTGGCAAATGCTATTGGCTGTCCAGTCTACGTGGAGTGTCATGTGCATATTGGCATATGCCTGCCAGTACAACATGTTTGGCATAAGCTTCTTCTATGTTACACACTATGCATTGTCTGTCAACTCTGATTTCTGCTCCCTACTAGTATACCCTTTGGTCCTGAAAAGCTGGAAATATGTCTTACACTTCCTTGGAGATGAGGAAATACATGCCATTGAAGTTCTAGTCTGCTAGGCATATTCCTTCTGGCACTCCTGTGGCACATGTTTGAATTAACACGTGACCAAGCGCACTGAGTTCTGTGACACAGAAGTAGGTGGAGATGAAGCCCATCCTGACTTCTGCTGTCTCATCTGCCATGCATGACCGGGGGCCTGTCTTCTGGCTTTGCTGTCAGCATTGGGTACTAAGAGCAGGGTGTGGGCAAGCATAAGAGGGGAAGTGAGGAGCACAGCAGGGATTGTGTGATGTACGATCTGTCAGCAGGGCCAGCAGGGGAAGCAGGGGCAGCTCCTTGCTTAGGTGGCCCCTCGACGACAGTGGTAGCATAACTCAGCTGCTTTCCTATTGGTGTTTGAGTTTTTCAGTGTGGCAGGGCAGTGTGGTCGTGGAGCTGGCAGCATCCCAGAGTGACGGGCAGCTTCTCAATTCTGGAAGAGACAGCATTTGCTCTGCTGGCCTGTCTTGTGGTGTGCCTTGGGAACTACTTCTGAAGGCTCTGCTTTGAGGTCTTTCATCAGCCCTCCCTAATGAAAAGCCATTTAATTATCTGATTAAAATGCTTTTCGTAAACTAACCACAGTAAATTCTGTTCACTTTCACTGAACTATGGCCAAATGTCTCATTTGGCTACGTTCATCCTCCAGAATGTTCCAAGTAGAAGTTTTTGAGCTTTATTTTATTTTATTTTATTTTCCCCTCACAACCATTAAGGAAATCAGTATGGAGACTTCTCAAAGAACCATAATTAGACATTCCATATGGCCCAGATATCCCCCTTCTAGGTATCTTCTCCAAAGATCTGTAAGCCATCACTGAGCTTTATGCCACCTCTCAGAAAATAGTGGAAGCATCATTACAAAGATATCACAAATATTATAGTGTGGCTAAGTATTTTTTCAAGCCATTTCAGAACGGGGGTGCATGCCCCATGTTTCCTTTGCTGAGATGCCAGAGACATCCCTAGGTCCACTAACTCTAGCTATGAAACTGCACTTTGAAGCCTGAGAAAACTAAGTTGCTTGAACTACAAAAGCAAGAGCAAACAGGAATGCAGACTCTACAAGAACTGCTTTGCCTTCAGGGTCCTGTCATTCAAACTAGATTGAAAATGCCAGTATTCCAGTGCATGTCTAAGGCTCCTCGTTTCTGTAGGTTAAGGTGCACGGCTAATTAAAGGCCAAGGCAGGAGCTCCTAACGTCATTGCACCACTTAGTTTAACTCTTTTGGAATCAACCTTCAGTCTTTGCCCTGCCTAGTCATATTCCCTGCTTGTGAGAAGAGACAGTTGTGGGAAAGTCACAAAAATACTTTCTCAGCAGGCTTTAGTGATGAAAGGTCAGCCGCACAATTTCCATACCTGAGCAATTGCTCTCTCCAGTTAGTCTCCAACAGCAAGAGGGATGGATACGCAGCTGGTCAGGTAACTGTGAGCCAGGTTAGCTGAACAGGCAAAAGGAAAGCTCATTCCTAGGGCTTAGTAGCAAACTCGTGTCATCAAAGAAAATGGTATGCATTGACTGATAGAAAAATTTGGAGCATATGTGAATTTATTTTTTATTTATTTTTTTATTTTTTTTTGTGTGGGACCAGGGTTTGAACTCACGACCTTGCACTTGCCCAGCAGGCACTTGTGCCTCGAAGCTATCTCCCCAGCCCCACATATGTGAATTTAGATGGTAACAGGAATTAAAGAGGAAACAGGATTAGGTGAAGGAAAGAAGGGCCAGGAAGGGTGAGAATGTAAGACTCATGACACTCACCCTCAGCTGTGTATAATGCAGATTCCTTTCCAAATAGTGACTTCAATATATCAAGCTTTAATCTATCCTGTTAATTAAAAGTAATGTAAGTCTGCAAAGTTATCAAGGACCCAATTTCTTTTTAGTTTTGCTGTTAGTTTTTTTAAACACATAATTTCCATTGTCAAGGTCAATTTATGATGCAAGGTAGCTGCTGGTTGGATCCAGGAGCACATGTGTAATCTTAGCTCCTAAGGATGTGAGACGATGCCTTGAGCCCAGGAATTCTAGACAAACTCGGGGAATATAGTGAGTTTCCTTCCTAAAACCACGCGGCTGGATTTCTCAGTGTCACATCAGCTTTCCATCCAGCAGGACTTTCCTTCCCACCGAGCCCAGACCACCCTTCCTCATACATCTCAGTGGCCTGAATCGAGTCACATAGCACCGTTAGCTGCAAGATAGGCTGGGAAACTTATTCCTTTTTATGAATCACTAACATATCTAGATAAAATTTGGGGTTCTGTGACTAAGGTAGAAGCAGAGTGTAGATTGACAGTAGGTCACTTATAACCCTTACCACAAATGCCGAGCTCTATAGGAAATAAGTTCATGTGGTCATTGACCATGGCCTCTTTACCCTGAAAGCACCTGCTTTCTCTACCTCTACAAATAGAGCTTCTTACATTTCTTTCTGGCTGATCTAGGAAGTTGGGATAGTTTACTAAGAACCGTGCCAAAACTGATCGAGCATACAGTGCTCAGCTGTGTAAGGTTGGCAGTGCCACCTGCAACCGTTTTATCTGCCTGTTGTAGAGTTAATGGATTGAAACAATAGCCCAAGAGAGCAGGACTTTCTTGGCACCCAGACTGTGATCCTTGTCTAATGAATACCTCACACACATGCCTACACCTGCTGAAGTTCCTGAACCATTCTAAGAATAGGAAATAAAGCAGGACTCTTTCTGAGATCCCCTGGTGTATGTAAGCACATGAAGATAACTTTAGTGCCATTCAAAACTAATAAAGGTCTCTTCACAATTACAAAAAGCCTCCATCATGATGTTTTGCTTGACCCAAAGTTTCAGAAAAAAATACTAAGCCAGTATTTGAAAGGTAGCTTATTTCATATGCGTTTGAATAGTTTGATCATTTTGGTCACACCAGTCTTATCTTTCTGTATGGTGACAGCTTCCTAGGATGAAGCGGTGGCTGCCCTGTTACATGGAATTTACATTCTCAGGTTTCTCACTCAAACATTTCTGATACTGTATGTCTGACTATCTTCTCATGCACTGATGTAACCTGTCCAGCACCTGTGAGCATCTAGGCCTCTGATGCTTGCCATGAGAGCTAAGGGAGCAGTGAAGCTGTTAGCCTGCCTCAGTCGCCTTCTGGCTAGGAGACCAATGTGGAGGGCTCTTAGCTTAGAGCCACCAGAAAATGAGTGAAAACTGGGATTCTGGAAGAAAAAGAGCTTGACAAAAAATGGAACGCTTGAAGGCTTATTCAGTGTGAGATTGCCATGGGCCATCTGTAGGTAGACACATAGCAGTACCCACTAGACACATCGCTGTACCCACCCGTGGTATTTCAAGACTCCACATGAATGGGCTCCTGTGGAAGCCATGATTTGCAGAGCTAGAGCCAAGATGTAAGGGTGGATTGCAGCCAAGTTGTTCCAACACAGGTGGAGTGACTCCTGTGGTGTTCCGAAGTGATAATTGGCTAGGATAGTGTTTTCAGGGTGGTGGTTCTAACAGATGGTGCTATTTGAAACCCTTTCCTCCAATCTCCAGGAATGACTGCATAACCTACTGTACTTAGAAGGTTTATTCAAATGGTTCACAACCTAAGCCTATATTCCAACTGCTTGACAATCTGTTCCACAATTTGAATTCATGATGTGAATATTAAATTTTCAAAAGAGATATATAACTGTTTTCCAAGTCATCCTCCCCTCAATACATTCACATGTATTTTTGCAACCCTTAAAAATTTACTTGGACATAACTTTAATGCAAAAAAAATAAAACAAAAACATTTAAAAAGTGTTATTAGGATTTAGGTACCTTCAATTTGTAACAAGATATCAGTATGCTGATGATGATTTGAAAAAATACTGTTTTCACCACTTGATGCTTTTATTTGGTGATTTTATTCTTATAAATTTCAGAAAGAGCCTTCTTACCTTCTTCCAGTTCAAGTAACAAGTTGGCTTAGCATCCTATTCATGCAGTTTGACTTGAAATGATATCTTTTGGCCCTTAGACTATAAATGTCAACAGTTTAAATAGCATGATCTTGGTGTTTAAATCTGCTTTACTGCTGAATGGTGCAAATAGAAATAAAAAGAATGCACTAGTTTGAGAAATGTGAACAGTTTCTACTTGATTTTCCCCTGAGAAAGAGGCCTATGATGGTAAGATCTGATTTTATTCATTATACCCAGGAATGCCTTGATATTCCCATTAAGAGTAACATATCAGTTTCATTTCTGTTTGCTCTTATTTTTCTTTGATATGTTTATTGTAGAGGAGTTCCTTCTATTTAGAGGGAATTTTTCTGATATGAAATCAAGTGCTCAGTCCTTGCATCAAAATATTAGTTACAGTCTATGCATGAGAAAAATAGTGATGTATTTCTCAGTCGGTGCTACTCTTAATATTTATCATTGCTATATTTTAATATTTCACTATATTAAAAGAGGTGCTATATTTCACCTTTTTCTATTATACTGTACTCCATCCTCCACTCTAGCTTATATATCTGATTCCAAATTTACTCCATAGTATCAGGTTCTATTAAGTATATTTGGAGAAATCCTTCCTTGAAGGTACTTTTTTTTTTTTCTTTTTTTTTTTGTATATATATACTGGGGATTGAACTCAGGACCTTGCACTTGCCAAGCAAGCATCTATTCTGCTGAGCTATCTCCCTGGCCCTCTGTGTGGTCATTAACAAAAGTCTTCACACAAATTCTTTAATGATGTTTTATTCAAATCTTAGCAAAATGGAATTATAGATTCTATTTTCAGGGAAGAGTTAGATATCAAATTCTTTTCTTTCCTCACCTAATGTTAGGACACTGAAGTTAAGACATACTTTAAAAATTTGTATTAGGTTTCTGTCACTGTGAGAAAATAATTGAAATCATCAACTCATAGAGAGTGAAGGTTTATCTTAGCTCATGATTTTGGCTTCACATTATGATCAGCTGATCTCCTTGAGTTGGGCAGGAACCAGACAGAATGTTGTGGTGGAGTATAGTAGAGTGAACTGCTCACCTCAGGCTGTTAAAGGAGAAAGTGGAGTGGCTCAGGTCTTATGTTCTCTTCAAGGGCGCCCACAGGTGTCTGCTATATCCAGCCTTCAGAAGGCTCTACTCTTCCTCAGTAGTACAACCTTGAGGACCAAGACTTTCATGCTGGGCTTTGGCGGGGGTGGGGTAGGGGATTCGAGATCCACAGTACAGCACTTGGCCTATATTTTTGTCCCTAAAATGTATACTCAGATATAAAGGTAATATAAATTTCTCATGGAATTTTTATAATATGGAGTCAAACTGAAAAGAAAACTGAACAAATAGCCTAGAAATCATCAAGGCCATCATACCAGAAATTGAATTTTTAGCTGTCAGACCTAACCTTGTTTCATAAGAACTTTTATCTATAATGTGTACGCAACTACTCTATTAAGGATATGTCATAGTTCACTTAAGTTGTTTCAAACATTTCTTTCTACTAAAACTGTTTAATGACGTGTAAAATACTTTTGTGAGGACAATTATATAGTTTAAAAAATTTTAAGATTTAAAAGAAATTTGAATTCCCAAAGGTAGATTTAATGGGCAAGGGCTATATTTTGCTTAATGCTACTTTGCAGGAATCTTATTCCTATCTCTGAACATTATACCTGGCCTTTTTGTTTTCTGTGTTTGAAGAACCAGATGAGAAGCTGGGAAAAAAAGCAACAAGGAAGAGAATGGATCATAAGAATCACTGAAAGTTTTTCTACCCAAGTCCTTGTTTGTAAACTAAAAGGTGTTTGTTGGCTGATGGACAGTCATATTGCGCTATCCTGCTCTGCAACTATGATTTAAGTATTGATCCCACTGTCCAAGAAATAACACTAAGGCTTCTGTGTCTTGAAATGTCTTGCTGGAATGTTTACCATGCACTTGGCAGAGACAGTAGGCATATTTCTCAGCTAAGAGAACAGGTAGGAATCTGTATCAGAATCCTGTCTTTCACCCAAAATAGTATTTTCTTTTTCTATTAGATTATTTTTTTTTAAAAATTCACTTTAATGAGAAAAAAAGATAAAATAGCAACAAAGCAGCTTCAGAACAGGTTAGTAGGACAGTTACAATAATGAATACATTGCATATTGTTGTCTTTATAGTAGTCACTCAGAGTACATGATGTAGACATGATATCTTACCTGGACACTATTAGTACATATCTTTTTTCTCACTGAACTAAGAGAAATTAGCTATATATCTATCCAAAGTATTTTGTGTACACACACACACACACACACACACACACGCGCACACATATTTTACTGAAAAATGGTCCTTCATTTATATCCCCCTATTTTGTTTTATCAACAATTGTTGGAAAATACCTTTTTCATGTTATATCTAAGAGGTTTGATATCCACTGACTTCTGACTGCACTCTGGCCTTCTGTCTCTTTCTTCAGCTTTTCAGGTTCATTCCTGTTCAGGGTCTCCGTACTGACTCCATACTCTGTACTCTTCCAGGGTCTCTGTATTGACTCTGGTGTGTGTCTGGATGGGCCAGTTCTTGCATATCATTCATTTCACTGCTCGGCTGTCTTCATCTGAAGGACCTCCCTTGACCATCACACTGAGAGTGGGGGTCTCCTGCAGTCCACTTCATTCTACTGTTTGCTTGGAGTCCTCAATCAGTTTGGTCTTTTGTTTATGGTTTAAAGTGTCATCTTTGTATGACAAAGGACCTTTCTCTTAAAGTTCATCGTTTCAAGCCTTGTACCAAGAAAAATGTCCAGAGATGCTTGTTAAATCACTTAATGATTTCCAAGATTCATCCTTAGGATGTCATTCCCAAAATTGGCAAAATACCATTTTTATAATTTTATTGATAAGGGTAAGTGGAAAGTAGAAAAAATAGAAGGGTTTGTTTTCCTCACATTTAGAAGGCAATGCTTTCATAAGGGCTCAAATTAAAATCATGGCATATGAGAACACAGAAGGGTATTTGTTGCTCTAGGCTCAGATCCTATTTAATGGATACAAAACTGAGATCCTGAGATCCTGAGAATAGCTCCGATCCAATAATTAATGGCAGAGCTGGTCCCAGGTGGTGCATATCCTGATTCCTGCCCAGTAAATGTGGTTTGATATTTCACCATGAGTCATGCCTACCACCCAGTGGAATAGACATAGTTGTGAGTATGAGGGTGGCAGTTTGCTGAGGATTTTGCAAGAGCAGTGAAAATGGATTTACTATGTTGGGTCAATTTTACAAGAGGGAATAAATAGTAGTAATTTGTAATATTAGAGAATGACAGGTGAATACTTTTTATAAAATTCTGCAAGGTGGACATAGAGAGGAAATTGTAGTTTTCCATTCTGCCTGTTACTTCCTGAGGGTCTACACATTACTTTTTTCAACTTGTGCAATGTGACCAGTAGAAACCACATCTTCTCACATGCTCTGTCCTAAAACAGTCACTCAGCACTAAGAAGGATATTCTAGTTGACTTTTCTGGAGAAAGGGTCATTGAAATAAGGCAAATAAAACAGAAAAGACTCATTAACACAAAGTTTAGGAAAATGGGAAAATCCATCTTAGCAAATTCGAATTGTATCACCCTGTACATATGTTGTTTAGACATTGATCATTTCTTTGTCTTTGTAAGATTTTACATACTGGCAGAAAATGGAAAGTAGGAAAAAATGATAGTCATTAAATTCTTAATTGAGCTTTGTATTTTAACCAGTGAAACTAAGCTTGATTTCTAGAGAAAACAAATTTAAGAGGCTCTGAATATATTTGAGTGATTTTATCATTTATATGAAAATTTGGATTATTCTGGAAAACAACTTGATAATTTATCACAAGCACTTGAGAACATATTTGCTCATCAGCTAATAATTGCATGTTTGGAAGTTAACACTGCCTTAGAAATCCAACCTAAGAAAATATCTGAAATGTAGTCTTCTTTATGGAGAAGAAATAATAGAAACAGGGCCTAGAAGCAAAAGCCAGCTCCCAGCTCTAAACAAAAGTGTAAGGTAATTTGTGTGATATCCATTTGCTGTAGATTTTTACAACTACTTAACAAGATTAAATAGTTAAAGTGATTAAATGAATATTAATATAATATTAACTTTTGAAAAAAGGAGAGTTCAGTACTGTAGATAGCTCTCAACTTAGTAAAAAAGAAGGACAAAAATAGATTGCAAAGACACAGTAGATATTAATAAAGAATATTTCCTGATTTTCAGTGGTTATTGTGCTGTTATTTCCCTCACTTTGTTTTCAATGTTTTTGAAATATCTCTAATTAACAATTAAACAGTCAGTAGAATTTATTTTATTTTATTTTATTTATTTTTTATGTATTTGGTGCAGGGTTTCCCTGTGCAGCTCAGACTTGTAGTGATCCTCCTGTTTTCAACTTCCCTGGTGCTAGAATTACAGGCAGGTACTATTATGCCCAGAATTAGTGGTCAGCTCAGTATGCCTGAGTGCAGAATAGAATTTATTTTATATCTTAGCAAATTTGCACAGTGAGTGAACTATGGCAGAGTTAGGTAGAAATTATGTCAATCTTCTTTATAGAAAATGGTACATATAAAAACGTAACTTTTTTCTTACTAAATGACTCCCCCTTTACAGAAAATCTTTATTTTATTTTACTTTATTTATTTTTTTGTCTTTTTTGAGACAGGGTTTCGCTGTGCAGTTCAGGATGGCCTTGAGCTCACTTTTGTAGACCAGGCTGGTCTTGAACTCGCACTGATCCTCCTACCTTAGACTACCAAGTGCTGGGATTATAGGCATGTGCCACCATGCCCGACTCTATAGAAAATCTTTAGCTAGAAATTAATATTGATTAAAATTGAATAAATTCACATATATATGTATATATGTGTGTGTATATATATATGTGTATACATATAAATGTGTGTATATATATGTATATGTGTGTGTATATATACATGTGTAATATATGTGTATATATATTATTCTGTTTCATGTGGTGTTTTTCTTATGTCGTTTTTGTTGGAAGACTGAGGTAACTGGAGAAGTGGTAACAGCATTTAGATAAAGGTTTTATT
Source organism: Myocastor coypus (assembly GCA_004027025.1). Lineage (NCBI taxonomy): Eukaryota > Metazoa > Chordata > Mammalia > Rodentia > Myocastoridae > Myocastor > Myocastor coypus. The sequence goes on along the minus strand of PVJA010004814.1, from coordinate 58,083 downwards.
TATCTGTTCGGCAGTTTACAGGGTTGAGCACAAGGGAGATTTCTTTTTTTTTAGAATTTTATTTTATTTTACTATATTTTATTTCTTGTTTCAGAACTTTTGTTCATTTATTTATTTTCATGGCCGGCTCAGCCTGCCCTGAGGGCAGGGCTGGTGAGGCATGTGGTGCTGGGAATCGAACCGTGGTCCCTGCAGCCGCCCAAGCTTTCCTAAGCAGGCACTTTAGATCACTGAGCCATCCCACCGGGGCCCACAAGGGAGATTTCTTATAGAAGGAATAATTATTGGAAACTAGGAAGGATCTGGTTCTTCAATATGGTTCAACAAATACTTTTACCTGTTATACCATTGACACACACTTCTTCATAAGAGATTGGTACCTAGTCAAAGCAAAACTTCATATATTCATTTTATAACAGGTGTCCAGGAAAAATCAAGACACAAGCTAATGATCTGAGAGCGCTACTGCTATTGACTTCTGTGTAAAGTTAGATAGCCCGGTAAACTTCATAGGCCAAAGAAATCCTCTAGCCAGTACTTTGGGGGCCAGATTAGGGAATCATTGTTCATGGAATAGAGGCTAGATGGAAGGGTCTTTATTTTCTTTTAGCCTTATATTTTATATTATCTAATTAAAAGAGATACTACAGTTGAGTATGGTGGTATACCAGTCAAATCTCAGCACTCTGGGTAGCTGAGGTAGGAGGATTCTAAATTTGAGCCCAGTGTAGGCAATTTAGAGACATCTGGGGCCCTGTCTCATATTAAAAAGTAAAAAGGGCTCGTATACAGCATAGCATAAAGCCCTGATTCTATACTCAGTGACACACACAGACACACAGACACACAGACACAAAATATCACATGGAATATATATTATATTATGTTATAATATAGTTTCCAAGAGCTATTGCCTCTATGGCTTCTGAATTATTAGACGCCAATTGGCCAGTTTATACCTATAATATAGGAAATGCACCTTTCATTTGGCTCATCTGTAAAGTAAGAATAGCAATGATTTGAAAAAGAAAACATAAATGATGCTATGTATTTGAACCAGAGGGAATTTGACTGAGTATGCAGGTGATAAAAGAGCTGAGAAGCCAAATGGGACCAATGACAACCCAAATATTGGCAATAGCAAGGAGTTTCTCCTAATTGTCCTTTGGAGGGACAGTCTGTGGACTGTTATGGCCACTGAGGGCCCAAGGTCACCTAGAGGTCACCCAGTATTTTGGTGGAACTGCAGAACACTTATGTGTTGCCGAAGACTCTGATCAAGTTATAGTGAAGAGGGGGATATGTTGGCCTTCCAATCCTACCAGCACCTAAACTTGTAGCCAAAGAGCAAAAAGCCAGCTGTCAGGATGACCTGCATCAACCCTCCATGATATAGGACAGAGAAAGGGAAAGGTGAAGAGTGAGTCTCAGACAGAAATCTTTAGAAGATTATGTGAGATGTTATGAATAAGCCACTTAGAACAGCGTCTGCTATATACATGTTCAATAAGCAGTCATATTCTTATCATTGTTACCATCAGTGCCAAATGCAGAACTTTGTGAGTATTCTTTCCATGTTGATTGCCAAGAAATTATCAGAGTCCCCTCTCTTTACCTTCAGAGGATGTGTCCCAAGATCAACATGGGGAGCCTGAAACTCTGTTGCTGGAGAAAACACCTGACACCTGCAACTTGAAGGAAGACAGCTTTATTTTGGCTCATGGTTTCACAGACTTGGGGCTGATGTTGACTGGCCTCATCACCAGGATAGAGGGGCTGGTTGGAGCAAAGCTGGGCACTTCTTGATGAGTAGAAGCAGAGAGAGCAGGCAGAGCCAGCCAGAGAGCCAGAAGAAAGGCAAGAGGGAGAGGGAAAAGAGGAGGGAGGGAAGGAAGAAGAAAGGAGAGGAGGGGCAGAAGAGGAGAGAGCGGGTTCAAAGGCACAGCACCTCATACTGGCCCCACTTCTGAATAGCTCACCAGCTGTGAACTCATCAATAGATTAGTCCACTAAGAACACTGTGCCACTATGATGCAGCCAGCTGCCCCAAAGTCCTCCTCCAAACCCATGAGAATTGTGAAGGATGTGTGTGATCCAACTCATGACACTATGCTATGCTTTTCCCTATTGAGAAGTTTATTAATCAATCAGATACAATGAGAGGTTAACTTTAGGTAATAATAAAACAGAACAACTTCAAACAATATGTACTAACAAAAGCTATGTGAATGTTCTTTCCCTCCCTTACTCCCCCCCCCCCAAATCTTACTGTTTTGTACTTGTCCCTCTTGTGATCTTATGCGATGAGAAAAAGATACAGTGAGGGGAGGTGGATGACATGGCCGCATGGTGCTATAGGGCCATCTGGTAAACCACAGCCATCCTGAAGCCAGAAAGAGCAAAGCTGTGGGCTAATGAGAACTTCTGCATTTATGATCACAGCCTCCTGTTCTCTGGGCTCCTCTGGGCTCAGTCTCTTCAGTATTTTCAGTGTTTACTCCTGCAGGCATCTACCATCTCCTGTTCCCATCCCAGTTAGAGACAGAGCTCACTCATAACCAGAATGGAGCCAAATTCCAGAGAACCCCCAGTTCTGAAAGCATGATAAATATTCATAAACCTATGGAAAGAGGCGCTTGCAAGTTAAGTTTTGAATTAGTGGTTTAAAAATTGATGATTTCCTCGCATAGTCTAGTGCAGTGTATGCTAGCCCTGGATTTAGGCTAGGATTTAGCTGTGTCCTGTGACACAGAAGGAATGTACGCTTCATTTGCTTTTTGGCGTTTGCCATGACTTGAATTTACTAACTAGAATTAGTGAATTTATTTTTTTTTTAACAATTTTTCTTTATTTATTATTTTTATTCTTGTTTCAGAACCTTTGCTTGTTCATTCACTCATTTTTACGGCCAGCTCAGCCCGCCCCGAGGGCAGGGCCGGCTTAGCATGTGGTGCCGGGGATCGAACCGCGGTCCCTGAAGCCGCTCAAGCTTCTCCAAGCAGGCGCTTTAGACCACTGAGCCATCCCGCCAGGCCCCAGAATTAGTGAATTTAATGAGATCTAGCAGCCTGAAAAGGTGCATTACTGGGCTCACCAGCAAGGATCACATAGCTGTCATATTTGTGGCATAGACCGAAAAGAAAAATCCCATCTGGAGCAGTCCCAAGTCTTTGCCAAAGTGCCCCCTGGATTGCTCATCATTGAGAACAGACTGTTTATTGAAGTATTGTGTTCAGGTAATTCCTCTCCTGAGAAATTTTTTATTGGTATAAAAATAGCAGCTTTTTATAAGTTTTAAAAGTGTGAGCATCTTTTCTTCTTTCTATCTTTCTTTATTCCTTTTTTTTTTTTTTCAACATTGGCTTTCCAACTATACACATTCTCACGAAGACCATTTCTTGATCTCAAGAAATTAAGGATTGTGTAGTTTTCTCTGATACTACATCTTTCATGCTTAATACCAGCTTTTGAATAAGAAATAATGAAAGACAATGACAGTCAAGTTTTCTTTGGGTGCTTTTCCCGATGGAGTTATTGTTCTTAGCACCTTGGGTTCATTGTATTTGATGCGATTCTGGGACTTAAAAGAACTCTGTAAGACAAGTGACTCATCTTAAAGATTCAGAAACTGAGAAGTTATAAATCTTCCCCAAGTGTAAACTCAGAATCCACCTTCTTAACCATTATATAATAATATCATTTTACTGTGACTGTTAAACAAGAAAAGATAGAGGAGGAAAGAACACATAATGCATTTGTGACCACTACAACAGACTGTTGTCATCCCAAACATTAAAGAATTTTACAGAGACTCTAACTCAATTTCCCATTTTGCAGCCGAGAAAGTTATATTCTAGGAAATAAATGAACCTTTTATGAAGGAAGCCACCTGTTACACCACAAATCTCACTTATTTTACTTTACCTTCTGTGAATACAGATATGAGCATGTCTCGTGCTATTTGTAAGTAAGCATAAAAATAATTTTGATCTTTTACTTGTCAAGGAAGCAAAAGAAAATACACACACACACACACACACACACACACACACACACATATATATATATATATATATATATATGTATATGTTAAAATATGCATTGCTTGTGTTTGCCTTGTGGTCCAAAATAGACTTAGAAAACAACTGGTACCTAAGAAGGAAAGCACCACCCCTGGCATCCACCAGTGGGCAGCTTGTCACTTGTCCCCACTTCACATTCATCAGACATTGGGTGGTGAGCTGTGTTTGGCAGGAAATTAACGCTGCATCATTATGTTCCTAGAGCTTTCAAGCTGGAGCATAGTGCTGAGGTTCGTATAACCTTATCTGATCCCACCCTTCTTTTAAGTTAGTTTTGGTCTTGGCATTCTCAAGTAGTTCATGGATGGCATCTCAAAGAGGAGGCACCAGGAACACATGGTTGTTGCTTGGTAAATGTTCCAGGTGTGGGATTCTTCAAGAATTTAAATGGATGTGGATTTTTTTTTAAAGGATCTTTCAGAAAGTTGACCCTGGTCTTTATGTTTGAGTTACCTGTCTGGGCGGTGGTGGTGAGTTACAAGGGAGCCGGAGTAAGAGCAAAGTGTGTATGAGAATGCCACACTGGAACCAGTGAACTATGGTGACCACAGCTCTTTCTCGCCCTTCCAGCCCCTCATTGGTGTTTACATAAACTGAGCACTGTGGGCTGTTCTCTGGCTATGTACAAAGGCTCTCTGTGAATCTGCCTGTGGTCACTTCTGGAACAGGAATGGCCATGGTCATTGTGGCTACTGTGGTGAGGATTGGAGAGGAGACTGGTAGGAGGAAGACAGGGCCAGAGACAGCAGCCTGGATGCCTGCATGTGAGTTGTTCCTGGGTGGGTCACCTGACTACATTATACCCTGTGTACTCTCCTACGGTATGATAGGGGTACGTGACATTTGTGGCTTCATAATTTCATGGTTTTAGTGGTCTCCAAAGCATGAATAGAAGCTTGCCAGAATGAAATCCCAGTCATTTCCTACTCAAGGAAGTTGCAGGATACTGCTTTGACCCACCAGAGGGTCTGTCAGAATCAAAGGGAGCTGATTTCCCTTTAGTCTTAGTCTCACGTCTTTTGGCTTTCACCGTCTTTACGGTGTGCTTGTACAAGCAAAACTGCTCTCTAGAGAACACTACTTACTGACTAACTGGGTGCTAACAGAAGTGCCAAATAAACACTCATATGAATGTAAATTTGCAAAAAGCTTCTTCTATTACATATGGAAGAACAAAGGTTGGTATTTCCGTCCAACCTTTCTGGGGTCAATGTCTGTGAAAATTCATATTATTACTATCTGTCTTTGCTACTGGATTGTTAACACTCTTCTCTGAGCTTTGTAATTTCTATTATCACTCTCACCTGGAATTGTTCTATAATGCCACTTAAGCGGCCACCTTAATCTAAAAATTTCATGCATTCCAAGCTTGAATTTGGCTCTACAGAAATGTTGGTCAGATGCTTGTTTATGAAAAGATGGTGGAGAGGCTTTGTGAGGGAGCACAATGGGCCTCTGTTCTGTCCCATTGCTCTTCAATAACTTTGTCAGGGAAGAGGCTATTACGATTTCCTGGAGAGGCGGGATGGCAGAAGGGCTGCAATGTGCTAGCCCAGGCTGAAAGGAGAAACTATTGTCCCATGGCAACATCTGAGGTCTGAGATAAAATTCCCATTTCAACCTCTTTAAAGATGTCTGTGTTCAAAGCAGGCAGCAAAGACACTCCATTCCACTGTGGTAGACTCTTTTATTTCTGAGCCACGAGGAATTCATTTTTTTTTTCTCAAGATTAGAAAGAAAAATAATAGGATACTCTACAGGTTCTTTCCATTTAGCTCCTCAAAGGCCTGATAATCCACAGGCTCTTTCTTTTGTTTATGCGCGGTCAGAAGAGGCTCTGTAAGCAGGGATTCCCTGCACGTCTCCCCGTGGGGCCTGGAGCCTATTTGCTGTCTTCCGGGAGCTCACTGGCAGCCTTAGCCCCGCTCTCTGCCAGCTCTTAGGCAGCTCCGAAGCCACACGCACATGGATATGATCTTTGGTGGTTTCGGGTGGTTTATAATCCATTTTACTGAGGTTTGGTTTAAGACAGAGAGCTTCAGGGTAGGAATCTTTTGCGAGCTGCAATAAAAAGGCCTGATTTGGAGATCTGATCCTGCCAAATGAAAATGGCCCATTTCCAAGCGTGCACGCTGAGCTGCCTTGGGACACAACTATGCAGAGCACAGAGTTGCAGGGCAGCCGATTTTGTGGAGGACACTGCTGTGCACACAGGGGGACAAAAGACACACAGTTCCCTTGAGTACTTACCTTTAAGAAGCACCTGCCCAGTGGGAAGGTCAGGTCAGGGACCCACTGAGGACACCACTCTGTCTAAAATGTGGCATCCCCTGAGTGTGGGAATCGATGTGAACAGAATAGAGGATGGATTCTTTCCAGTTGGGGGAACAAAGGCTGGAACATCTGTGGCCAGATGACAGTAGTCCTGGATACTAATGCTGCCGGCAACATGAGGCAGAGTTCAGCGGGTGCCACTTTTAGCTGGGATTCCATTCCCTCTCCTAGGTCAGGACACTCCCTGTGGTGTCTGGCCATAGAGGAGGCTGCTTGGGTCTCTCTGCACAGCCTGGCAGCCACTGGGCTGGCCATAGCCAGGGGACTTAGGCTGGGCCTCAGATTCTGCAGCAAGTGGGGAAAATCCCGAGAGACTTTTAGGATTGATCCCTGAAATCAGTGGTCGTGCTTGTTGGATGTTAGGGTTGGCAGCGAGAAGGTCTGAGCTGCAATTCTTGCTGTCAGATGTGGTTGTCATTCTTTTTTTCTGTATTTAGGACAGGCTCTGCAGCGTCCATGGGATCTCACCATGTAGATCGGACTTGTAGCGACTCTCCTGTTTTCAGCTTCCCAAGAGCTGGGATTACAGGGCATGCACCACCATGCCCAGTCTCAACCACCCTCTTGGCACACCCTGGGAGTAGGGTTGGCACTGCATGCTGGGAATCAAACCCTGACCTCTGAGACCTGCCTATGCAGACGCTTTAGTCGGCTGAGCTATCAGGCCGGCCCGTGGTCACCATTCTTGCTCATTGCCATCCTCTGAGCTCTGGGGTTTGCTTATTTCTGAGCTTAGCGATGCAGCCCTTCGTGGAACTTGTGAGCCCACGTGTCTTCCAATGCAGCCAGTCCTCCTGTCCGTCCATCTGGCCAGCATCAGTGTATGTTCTCACAAGCTGGCACGCAGGTGGCTCCTGGACAGCAAGGGCTTTTCTTGCTTGTGCTGCTCATCTGCCCAGCGGATCTCCTTATTTTCCCAGAGCACCTGACCTCTTTTATGCACTTCTGCAACTTCTTCCTTTGAAGGCTGAACTCAAGGATTGGGATCTTTTCCTTAAGCGGTAGAAGCAATTTCAGTACTTGCTGTTCTTGGGTCATGGTGAATCTCAGTTATTAACTTGATCGGCTGGAGAGGCCCAAAGATAGGGAAACAGGTGTTGGGATGGATCTGGGTGGATAACAGGGCGTGTCCCTAGGAACTGTGTCTGGCACCTGGCCTCTTCCTTATGAGGTCTGCCCTTGCCATTTCTTGGCTGCTGTGTGGTGAGCGGTTTTCTTTCCCATGATTCTCTGCTGTGATATTTCCGCCTTCAAGCCAGCCAGCATGGACTGCGACCTCTGAAGCTGTGATGTAAAGAAAACCTTTCTCTCTTAAGTTCTGCACGTCAGGATCTTTGTTCTGAGCAACATGAAAGTGATGAATGCACCCCCCCCAATGTATGTTATTGTTACTTTTATACATTTCCGCATTGCCTGTCACCTTAAAAAATCAGTGTCCTCGAGAGCTGGTGAGAGAACTCAGTGAATGGGCTAAGCACCTCCTTAGGCAAGTGCAGGGACCAGGTTTTGATCCCTGGGACCATATGCCACACCAGCCATGCCCTTGGGTGCTCTGAGCCAACGACAGAGTCTGGGAGTGGGGGCACACACCTGTAATCCTAGTGCTGGGAAGGCTGAAAATAAGAGGATCACTATGAATCTGAGCTGCATAGGAAGATTCTATATCACATACCAAAAATAAATAAAAAAGAAAAATAAATAAACAACCCCCCAAACCTGTCTCTTTGCTGACCGACCACTAAGCAACTTTCTTTGGTTGGTATAGTCTCCATTTTCACCTTTGTATTTCCAGGCCTAGTTAATATTCTATAATTGTTTCAAGAATGAACAAACATATTAGTAGAATTATGGATTGAAAAACAAAGAGAAAAAGAAATAGCTATTGAGGGACACTTATTTTTGGTGATGCCCAAAATGGATAAAATGATATCTGAAATATGTAGAATGTATAAAGTGTATCTGATCCTGAGTAGTATTTGTTTACTTTCTGTTTTTAAAAGTCAGAGGACCAGCGGGACACATCAGGGGACTAAACACCTGCTTAGGCAAGTGTGAAGACAGGGGTTTGATCGCAGCTACCACACGCTGCACTGGCTCCACACCAGGTTTGCTGAGCTGGTCACAAAACTGGTCATGTGGGGTGTACATCTGTAATCCCAGAACTGAGGAGGTTGAAAACAGGAGAATTTATTTTTCTTGTTTTTTGGCTGGCTCAGGCTGCCTTGAGGGTGGGGGTGGGTATCAAACCATCATCCCATTTCTGACTGTGAATGCCTGCAAAGGCGCTTTAACCACTGAGCTAACCTGAAAACCCCCAAAAGTTAAGAAAGTTTTCTTTCTTCTTCTTGAAAACAGGAGAATCACTAGGAATTTGTGCTGCATAGTGAGACCCTGTATCAAATACATGAAATACATTAAATAAATAAATAAATAAATGACAGATTTATCTGGGTGTGGTAGCACATGTCTATAATTCCAAGCAGTCTGGCAGCCTGTGACATTGTGTCTTGAAAGAAAGACAGACAGAGAGAGAGAGAGAGAGAGAGAGAGAGAGAGAGAGAGAGAGAGAGAGAGAAGTAGCTGGGGAAGTAGCTCAGTGTGAAGATCTAGTTTCAATGCCTGGTACTATGAAGAAAAAAATCATGTTTATATAGTTGTTAATTTAATATTTACAGTAAATCCCATCCCCTTTATTGTAGAAGCTTTGGCAGACACATGCAGTCCTGTAAACAGCATCCCAACTGATAAACAGATCAGTGTGAACGTCTCTAAAATCTCTGAATCCCTTTTGTAGCCAGACTACTTCTGGCTCCTGGAAACATCTCATGTATTAACTTACATTTTCAGCAGTTAACATGTGTCACAACCTTTTAGAACAATATTTTTCCCACCTGGAAATTGCAAAAGATTGGATGGTGCATTTTTGCCTAGTAATAAAGTTGCCAGAATTTAATCAACACATTGCACAAATTATTAACTACTTTCATGAAACTGAATTTAACTGAACATCATATATTTTGTCTGGCAACCTTGAATGGGTGTTGCCAAGGCGGGACCTATTAAATGGGAGGGTGAGGGTGAAAATGGCAGGCAGAGAAGGGAATAGAGGGAAAGAAAAGAGAAGAAGAGGCCATCAGCCATCACTGTCGTTTCACCATTTGGACACTGGGACAACCTAAGAGAAGATGAGGGAATGGGGTTTTTGTAGGAAATAAGTTCACTTGTAACTCATTTACTTTTCTCTCATTGCGGAGACAAATACCCAACACACAAAATGAAGGAAGGAAAGGTTTATTTAGCTCCCGGTTACTGGAGCTTTTGGTTCATATACAGCTGGCTGCAAGGCAGAGTGGCACATAGCCAAGAGAAGCCTTTCATGGTAGTGGAAAAGAGCAAGAGAGCCAAATGGAGGAGTAGCAGCAGCAGTGGCTGCAGAGAGGATGTCTGTCTCCCTAAAGTTACATTCAGGGCATATGTCTCAGGCTGGGTGTAGTACTCACAATCTCAACAGCAGTAGTTCTAACAACCATAATCCCAGGGGATTATGAGTTGATCTCAAACTGTAGAAGTCCCCACCCCATGATGGCATGAGACTTTAAGGGGACAACTAGACACAAACCATAACAACTTACTTGTGCATAGGGTGTGGAGACCAGGCTTCTCAGCCTTCCGCTTTGTAAACCAACACAAGATTTGGTTGAGCCATTTCTTGCCGAGTGGTGTTGGGAGCTACACTGGGGAGCCATTAGCTGATACAAAACAAGTGAGCTGCAGTCTAAGGAAATCACAACATCTATACTAGTTTCTGGTTATCAAAGCAAGTTCAGGGATTGCTGTCTTTTCAGAGTACCCATGCCCCGAAGCTTATCTAGAATAAAATATTCAAGAGTTCTAAATTGGTAGGAATTAAAATGAGTGTCCTCTAGTTTATTGTTGGATTGAAGGGTTTCCTAAGCAAAACCAAAGAACAAAACATTCACGTGGGTTCCTCTTACTGTAAAAACAACAACAAAAACAAAAAACAAAACAAAAACAAAACTATTTTAAAAGACTATTTTGATCCTTGGCTCCATATACTGTGCCAGCCCCACTCTTGGGCTCCCTGAGCCGGTGATGAAGCTGGGCATGGTAGCGTGCACCTGTAGTCCCAGCACTTGGGAGGCAGGAAACAGGAAGATCCCTAGGAGTCAGAGCTGTGTGTGAGAACCTGCACCAAAAATAAAAAGACTTTTGGCACAGCTGTTACTCATACTACAAGGAGTCTTGTCTGTGTGCAGTAAAGCCAAGTTGCGGGGACGAACACTGAGAAAAGAGTGAGTGTGTGGCCTGAGTGGCAGCACCTGTGTCTGCTTCTTCATTCCTTCCTAGCTCCCTGAAGGGTGCCTGCCCTGGGTGAGCCTCCAGACCAAGAGTCCTGCTTCACGGCCTCCAGGCCAAATGGGCTGATGCTAAATTAATTAATGCTTTTAAATGATTTGGCATGTTAAGATCATGAATGAGTAACTAATAAAGAACTGCATTGGCTTCTAAGTATCGGCAAGAACTCTCTTTCTCACCAAGTTCAAGCCAGGTACTTTGGAGTCTTTTTGATTAGGCCTCAACTGGGTTAGGGTTCAACTTGGCCTATAAAAATAACAGATTCTTGACTTGAGTCATTTCATCCAATTTGTAACCTTGTATGCAAAGGCTCAGAAGGTTTTAAGGTTTTATTTTTAATTCTTTTTAACGGCTCAAAGTTATATCCCAAGGATGATCCCTAGCCCTCTTAAGAGTTTGTCTATGAAAGCTTAACTTTTTGGTCGAGCTGCTCGCTTGGCAGGCAGTCTTTCTTACAGCGTTCACTAGGAGAGTTTACAGCTGTGAATCTTCTCTCCCTAACTTTAGAGATAACTATGAGTTCACTAAAACTCGGGGTATCTCTCTTAAGGAACTGAAATCTGCTGTTTCCAAAATTAATTATCAATAGAGATAGGGCTGCTTTATCCTTCTCACTGTGGGAAGACAGACTCCTAACTTCTATCGTTTCCAGCTCATAGACACAGCTGGTCTCATCACAGTCACTCTGGCTACGCCTTTATGCTGTTTCACTTCCCTGGTCCTTCTGAGCACCCCACTCTCTCTCTCTCCCTTTAAAACTCCAGGCCAGCCCTGCACAAGTAGAAGTTAAGATGGTTCATTTGTGACCACCTTCCCTGGTGCAAGAGTCCACTATGGATTAGAATCTGCTTGTACCACTTTAAATTTGCCTAGAAAATCTACCTCTACCACTTGGTTTTGTCTGTCTCAGAGAGCATGAAGAAGATGGAAACCACAAGGAGCATGAAAAGGAGCTGATTTTGGAGAGGCAGCTTTTATTTCCACTTCACTTTGCACTGAGGTGTCTGCCTGCTCTGCTCATGCTCCCAGAACAGGACTTAGGTACACCTCACTCCAGAACTCTGAGACTATAGGGCCATCATGTTTCATTATTCTCCAAGTTTTAATAAAATTATGAGCAATGTACACCTATAAAACTGACATACATGGGTTGGTCAAATAGCTCAGCAGATTAAAGCACCTGCAAGCAGGTGCAGGGGCTTGGGATTCAATCCCTGGGCCTGCTATGCCACCCATCCCTGGGGTGCACTGAGATGGCCATTAAGACTGGGTGTAGTGGCACATGCCTATAATCCCAGCTCTTGGGAGGCTGTGAATAGGTGGATTGTTATGAGTCTGACCTAGTAGTGAGACCCTGAACACTCTGTAGACCCTTCCCTAAAAATATATAGAAAACCAAACAAGACAAAACTGACATATGTAGAACAGCTGTAATAGGAACAGTGGTGGTGACTCTCAAATCCCATCGATTCCTTTCTCCTTACTTGGAAAGTGTCAGATTACTGGGGAGAGAAGCAAAGACCCCACATGCTTCGCTGCTTCAGCAGCTGCGTAAAGAAGCGGCTCACAGGTGCTGTGTGTGTGCCTCTTAGAACGCAGCTGGGCCCACAGTGGGGTGCAAAACAAGCACTTTAAGTGGGAACTTAGAGGACATGTCTTGTCTAAACCTATAGGAGGGGCTTGACAGAGAGTCAGTGTGAGAAATGACTGGGCAATCTTGAAGCTTAGAGACATTACACTCTCTGATTGTTGGGCTCATCGTGGAAATATTTGCCTAATGTCTATAATGAAATTTACCGTGATGATTTTAATCCTGCCTGCCACAGTGGACAAGATGAGCAAATTAATATTACTAGGTTCTCAGATTGGAAGATAATGATTAGGTGAGATCATAAGGAGCCAGACCAGGGCAAGTTATTATTGGATCAGAAGCAGTTAGTTGATAACTCTTAATCACTTGGTGCTGACTATGAGTCCTTGGAATTTGTCTTTTCATAATAGATAGAGGGCATGTGTACATAATGCAGTCCTCAAGAAGGCGACATTGGGAAGACATGGAGGCAACTGAGAATTTTAGAATAGACTTAACATTATGTATTACGTGAGGAAGAAAGAACACCTGGGCAGATTCATATTGCTTTCGACTGCTTTCTGTTGATAGCAGAATACCAGAGATGATGTAATTTACAATGCAAGTTTCATTTAAGTCATTCTCTTGGAGGTCAGGACCAGAATGGTCACATAACTACATCTTAACGTGACAGAAGATAAAGGGCCAGGTGGTACATGCAAGGAGAGAGCACCATGGGAAAGACTCGAATTAATAACAAACCCCTTGCATGAGCCCACCCCAATGAGGATGTTAGCCTTTCCAGAACATTCCACCTGGGTGTGGCTCCTCTGGGGAGCAAGCTTGCAACAGGTGACTTTGGAGCACACGTCCAAACCCCAGGATGTTGGGAAGGAATCGCAGTATCTCATTCTGGCAGCAGAGGTGAGTATGAGTGAGCCAGAGACTCTGCTGCGTCGGGGCCAGCACAGGAAGGGTGACCCTAGAAAGGAGGGTGCTCTTAAAATGTAAAAATCAAGCAGAAACCTTACAGCATTGATATTAGCTCATTTTATATTCTGCATGTGTTTCTTTTTCTCCCTCCCTTTCCTCCTTCCCCTCCCTCTTCTCCTCTTCCTCCTCCTCCTCCTCCTCCTTTTTCGTTTCTTCTCTATTTTAAATTATTGGCTCCAATCAGACAATTCATATCACATTCCATTCTTATCTATTTTACTTTCTGTCCTGGGCATCTCTCCCTGATGAATAGAATTCAGTATATCAATGAAACTGGATATAACATTATGTTGTTATTATCACTAGTGTGTCTAACTGAAATGTAGTATTTTCTCCAGCTGTTATTGTGTGTGAAAAAAACACAGAAGAAGTAACAGCACCTGCCTGTAAACATCACAGATAGAAATCACAGCATTCTTATTTCATTTTATAGTTATAGATAACTCTGTATATCATTTGTGCCTATTACTCTTAGAATTGTGAGAGTTTATATGATCAGCTGCTAGGTATAGCTATTGAATTTGTGTCTTTAAAAATTTTAAGCTTGCATTGTTGTAATGTTCTGTGTCGGTGCCGAAAGAAATGATAAGACCTGATTAATTTAGCTCAGAGTTCTCACTGTGATTCTGTCTCTCTCTAAGTGAGCCCTCAGAAGTATCTTACTTTAATTTGGGGTCAAGGAATGCGCTCAGGTGCAGGATCACTTTAGTAAAGAAATGTTACAATCTCTGACCTCCATTTGCCTGATGCTAGGTTCACACAAATACTAATTAGAAAGGTTTCAAGCAAGGGAGGAGATCGCTAATGGAAAGCCTTCAGGGTAAGCTCTTATCTTTCTCCTTGAATCTCAGCTTTCTAGGATTTCCAAACCAGTGCTGTCCCTGGGCTTTGTTTTATTGTTCTTTGCCTCATGAAACGCTAATTACGTAACTCCACAGGCACAGTCCTTTCTCCACTTTGCAACTAATTGTTTCTGAAAACTCCCTAGCTATACAAAATAGCATAATAAAAACTGCCGAAATTGTGGGGAAAATGGATTTGGGGACATAAAACTGCAAAACTTTCTGAATTACAAAAAATAGGATTCTCCTAAAAATATATATATATTAAAAATGCATAAATACTAGGATAAAGGTATACCTCATGCAATAGATCCTTGGCAGTCAACACTTAAAAATGTAAAATAAAGTACATTGGACTCCATGTACTTTCCAATGTCGAAAAAAATCCCTGAAGTTTGCCTGTGGCAATAGATCAGACTGCTGACTTGCTCTGTGGGATTATTTAAAATCAGTTGGAAAGTTCTTGTAGCAGATGTGGACAGACGCAGCTGAAAACGTACCGAGTGAACTGAAGAAGCTGGTAGACATCTGAGGTATTGTACATTATTTGTATTCTACATGGCTTGGTTCCAGGGCGAAGTTTTTTCATTCTTCTAATGAGGTGGTGTGCCCAGAAATATGAAATCTGTGTTGTATCCAAATTATTTCCTAATATACTAATTGCACGGGAACACATTCATGTTCCTGCAATAGGTGCTGCAGCAGAAATGACTGGCAGCCGTTTCCTTTGTAATCCAATGTACTTTATTTTGTATTTTTAAGTACTGCCTACAGAGTATCTATTGCATAAAGAAGGTCAAGTTCTGCTTCTCAGAACTTTCCCCTTCGCCCAGTTCAAGTACTAACTGTGGGGTGGCCTCTCCACTCTGCTGGAGACCTCCCCCAAATACTCTTATTTTCTCGCACCTTGGTGTTTCTGGAACTTGTTTAAACTGCTCATTTTAGACTTTAATTAGAGTCTGCTTTGTATTGTTATTTATAGTTTGGTGTTCTTTCCATCTATTATGCTACACTAAGCTTAGAAATAAAAACCATGCTCTTTTTCTGTTCCTTTCATTCCTGTTAGTGTTTCAGAGCTTCATTCTGAAGCCAAGAGTGGTGACACGTATGGGTAATCCCAGCACTTGGGAAGGCTGTGGCAGGGGGAATCAAGACTGAGTCCCTCTCGGGCACCTTGGCAAGCTAGCAAGATCCTGTCTCAAAGTAAATACAAAAAGTACTGGAGATGTAGCTGTATGGAAGGACCCTTATTTCAAAAGAAAAGATCTGTAAGTTTTTATTGCATAAGTGAAACAGTAATATCATTCAGCCAACAAAGGTAAAGAAAACAGGAAGTGAATAATCGGTCATTAGTTATTGTTTTTGTTAATGGAAATATTCTAGAATGGGTAGAGGCAGAGCATCTTCAACTTCTTAGCGCTGGGGAGAGGAGCAAGCAGGCTAAAGGGCAGCATTCACTGTGCTAAGCACTAACAGAACCAGTAAGGATCTGAACTGCTTGTGCAGCTCTTGGGGACACTGAGAGGCAGGTTCTGTTGTCCCCAGGACCTCAGGTCCTGTTCTTTAGATTAGACTCTTTGGTTGGTGGAAAATGTTGAGATAAAGTAGAAGCTCTTGGAATTTTTATTTTTAAACTGTCCTTTGCCTAAGCCATGTACCAGCAGGTCAGGCTCCCAGTTGGAATTCCTACTGGGAACCTCCTAAGCCAGTAGGCAGGCTTGTTCACATTCTTACCTCAGGCTGGGGCTGGGGCGCGGGGAGGGGGGGTGGTGTTCAGAGCCCATGCCAAAGGAGAGAACTGAAGCAGAAGCCTCTTCTAGACCCACCGTGCCTGCTGTGAACGGAGACATTTTCTGTTCACAACCATACGTGGTGTGAGCAGGCCCCAGATGTACATCAAGTGAGTGGGCGAAGGAGCTCTTGGCAGGAAATGATGCCAGCCGGGCGGCAGGAGGCCTTGGAGCCCCAGGTGCGCTTACGCGTCTTTCAAATGCTTTCTGCTTTTAGCCTTGGACTATTCTAGGAGCTTAGCCTCTGTATTTTAAAATTGAGCCCTGGAAGTGAATCAGTGAGGAGAGCGAGTCAAGGCCGCGCTGGCTGAACGTGGAGATGAGCCGGCCTGGGGTGAGAGCTCAGCCTGATGACTCCCCAAGGAAGTCGATGCCCTCCATCCAGCCACCCTGCGAGCTGACCTCACTGTTCTGACCTCACCCTCAGCGCGGCTTGGGCAGCTTGCACCAAGCTTTGCACAGTCTCCAAATGTCAGAAGCCTGTGGCTGGCTTGTCATGACATAGTCGCAGCTTCTGAGCTCAGTGTGCTCCACCCCTTGACTTCCTTGTTGAAGGCTGTTATTCTCCTCCTCCTCCTCCTCCTGACAAATGAATCAGTCTCCAAGATGGTTCTTTCGTTTAAGTGACTCAGGTGCATATCGTGAATTCTGAGTTTTGGACTTAGAGGTATAGAACTTTTGCCACCTCTGAAATTTGTGTTGCACAAAATACATTTAACATTACTGAAATATTTACTGAAATCCACACACTGGTTAACATCAACTATAGTGAATGCAGTTTAGATTTTATTTCTTGTATCCAAAGATAATGTGAATGCACTGCACAATAAACAAGGACCTTAAGACAATGGACCTATTAAGGATTCAGAGTGAGTTTCAAAATTAGAAAGGAAAATGAGTAGCATTCCTGTAAAATAGCTAGAGAAGAGGTCCAGCAAGATAGCTCAGTGGACTAAGTGCCTGCTTAGGCAAGCACAGGGACCAGGGTTTGATCCCTGGCACCACATGCTGTGCTGGCCCCACCCCCAGGTACACTGAGCTGGTGACTGAGTCCAGGCATGGTGGCATGCACCTGTAATCCCAGTGCTGGGGAGGCTGAAAACAGAAGGATCACTATGAGTCCAAGCTGTGCAGTGAGACCCTGTACCAAATACATTAAAAAAAAAAAAGCTAGAGGATCAATATCAGGGTAACTTAAAGAAGCAGATTGTTGTAGAAGAAGTAAAATAGCACAGCAGAAAGGCTATTGCTTAGAAATTAACTCATGTGACATTTAATTCTAAGCCATATTGTCCTTAGACCTGGACAGCTCTTTCCTTTGTCTAACCAAAAAGGATTTCAGAAGCCCCTAAACATATTCCTGCAGAGTCATGCTTCCCATAGGGTATGGGTTCTGCATAGCTCAAAAGTTTTCTTCCCCCATTCCCTGTTGGCACTGATGGTCAGGGTACTTTATGGACCCTGAAATTTCCCACCTCAGATGATCCTAAACTAAGACGTGGATCTGTACATGCTGAATAGTTAAGAGGTGGCTGCTTGTAGGGGCAGGGAATGTGGGCGGCTCCATATCGTGGTGTCCATGTGTGAGGGAAGAAGCGGACATGAAAAGAAGAGTAAGGTCAAACCTGGGTGTGTAACTGGGTCATTTTGAACCCCTACATTCGGGGCAGAACTCTTCCTGGGTGTTTTCCACATATGATCCGTTTAATCCTACACAGCCACTTCATAGTAGTCTAGCTTCACATTTTAGGAAAGGAAAATGAAGCTCATGGAGTTAAGTAACTGGCCACTGACTGAGGAGGAAGCTGAGCTAAGAGTTAAAACCTCAGATGGTTGGGATATATCTTTTCCACTTTTTTATGTAGCCTGATACAAATCTTTGCTTTTATGTCTTCCCAGTTCTTCCCAGAATATAAATAAGTATTAGCACATAGTTGCGATGCATAATAATCTGTTAGCTAAAGCAAAGAAGCAAAGTATTTGTTTGTCTTTATAATGAATGGGCTATGCAGTGTGACTGCAGTGGGGGCGAGAGACTCCACACCAGCTGTGCTGAAAGGAATGTCCTGCTCTGGACCCATCCACCTTTTTAAGGTGTTAATCTCACTCTGACTGTGCGCCTCACCAGGCTCATTTCTCCACAGGAAATTGTTGCACATAATCTGATGGACAGAGACTCAAATATCTCAGAAAGAACTTTCACTCAAGAAAATATTAATACCACATGCACGGTTGTTCAATTAAATTTTTTTTCCTCATAAGATGGTACAATCTCTGCCAATCTTGCATTGATGGGCAAGTCCCCCCTGCTGGTGTGGACCCATTCTCAGTATTTCTGGGATGCCACTAGTCTATCTGTGGATACTATTCATGCTGATCCTTTCTGGGATGGTCACCTGTGCTGTCCTATATCTTGACCCTTCTTTGGGTTCCTCCTATTTTGGGGGGATTCTAAGAGCATTCTTTGCAGTTAGCAGAAAGTCTTGGGCCATTTCCCTCACTGCTGCTGTGGTCATGTTGGTGTCTTTCCCATGTGTTTGCACTGGTACAAGCACTTGCTAGTCTTACTTGTGTGTATTCCTTGCTAGACTGTGGACTTGTTGGAGGACAGGCTTTCCATCCCTCTTGCTTACCATTGTATCCCCACATATAACAGAATGCCTGATACCCAGAAACTATGTCATAAATTTTCGTAAGATGGCTGAAGGGGCTGCCATCATAACTGAGTTCTCGTTAAGTTTTCAGAGCAGTCATAGCAAGAGTAGCAGATCAAGGATGTCTACCATGGGAAATTTGTATTCTGTCCAGATGGCATCTACCTACTGGAGACTCACCAGGAGTGTGATCACATACTGCCCAGTGATTTACCACCCTCCAGGCTCCGATTTTCTCTTTAGAGAGCCAGAGGAGTAGATGCTTCTCAGAGAGAATGACACAGACCTCTCAAAATCTCCCTCACTTCTACTTTCCCCAGATTATTCCTATTTCTTAGCCACACACTGTCAATTACTGCCCCCTAGTTATCTAATCAATGCAGAAGAGGGTCAACGTTTTCAAGTCTTCCAGTGACTAAGGTTAGACACTCTGCCTGTGAACTTTGTGCAAAATTTAGGACTCTGAATTCTAGCATCCTAAGAAAAGTAGAACATAATATGACTTGTGACATTACTCTAGGTCAGGAAAAGGACTATCCTTATGGCCATCATTATCATCTCATCAGTATCATTATGTCAAACATTACTCATCATTTGAAAAGCATGTAATTTGCTATATTACAGTTAACATGGAAAAACATGGACATCATTTCTTCAGTGTGGTAGACTGTCAAGCAGTGCATGCACTATTTAATTTCTCTGCAAATCAAGGACTTGTACATTAGGATTCCGCTAGAAATCTTCCTGATACCTCCTTCCAGTTGCTGTAGCTAAAGTGGTGACATAATCTGACCAGTTTTTGAACTTCATATAAATGGAATCATTCATACTGTATTGTTTGAACGACTGAATTCAGTAAATATTATGTTGGGGATATTCATCCATATTGTTGTCTATAAAAGTGGTTTATGCATATTCATTACTATAAAACCTTCCACTGTACATTTCACACATGATAGGTTAGGCACACATTCTATTTTGGGGACACTTTTAAGTTATTTTCAGTTTGGAACTATTATAGATAATGCTGCTGTAAAACAATTCTGCGTAGACTTTTCTCAGCTTGAGTGCACACATTTCTGTTGGTCGTGTAGCAGTTATGAAGCAGGTGGGACATAGATATGCCTGTGTTGAGCCTTGGGAGTAGGAGTATAGGTGGCAGAAAATGCACCCTAAAGTATGCTACTGTGGTACAAGAATTATTTAGCACCAGAAGAACTTTAGTAGTATAAAAAGGACTTTCCAACTCCCACCTTTCTTCCTTACAAGAGATAAAGCTCCCATGTAAAAGAAACTCTTTATAACAGAAAAAAAAAAAATGAAAGAAACATTCTTTCATTTTTTTGGAGGCCCTGGCCAAGAGAATTCTGTACAAGTAGACCTGATTAAAATAATTTATATCTTTTCCCCATATGATTTACTTTCTCATACTTACCAGTTTTTATTCAACCTAATGTAAAATTACATTTAGATTCTTCTATTCTTTTGGGTTTTGATTCCCTTTTCAGAACTGCTGTGTCATTTAAAACATATATTGTCTCTTATTAATCTACCTTATGTCAGTTTAGTGGTGAGATCCAGATAGGACTATAAAATGGCAGAGGTAAAGTTCTATCCCCTACAGAAGGATCTAGTAGGGTCTATTAAACAGCTTTCTATATGGGATTGCCAAAGTGGTTAGAATAACATTCAGGCTTCCCAAGGAGATTGGAAGCTTTTAAAAAACATGTATCTAAAAGTTGGAGAGAAAACATAGAGATTTTTACTGCTCCTGCCCCCAGTAAAAAGATAGAGATCTTTGGTTTAGATGGCTTGACTTGATATTAACATAATCTAAAGTTGAATAACTTTTGAAAGGACCTAAATCTGCAGGTGTAAAGATAGAAACGGAACTGAGGTGTGACTAGTGGCCAATTAATATGACATCTATTAATTAGTGAGAAATAAAGAATTATTTAGTCAGGCCTATCAGTGACCAAATAGCTCTGCATGGAGAAGACTTCTTGCTTAAGAGAATCAGCATAGTGAGTATAACTGCAAGTTGGCATTAAATATTATAAAAAAATCTAATGCTTCTGGGTGAATATTTTAAGTGAAATTGGGTTACATCCTTGCTGTTTATCCTTATTTAATGAAATCAGCTGATAGTTTAAGAGTGAAACTTTCTGAATTTCACTGATAAGATGTTAGGGATAAACATGGTAGTACTTAAGCTGCTGAATTGAACTTCCAGTGTTGGCTCTGATTGTAGGTGAGTCTCCACTCTCAAGGCACCAATCAGATTGGTTAAAAAATAATGACTCTATCAGATGCTGCCAAGAATGCCGTGGAATGGTGTCACTCATATATGGACAGTGGCAATGGAAAAATGGAAAAACATCCTGGAACAGCCACTCTGTAAAACAGATTTATACTTTCTTTGCACACAGAAACTTAACCACCAGCCCCTACACTTTAGATATTTTTCTACGGAAATGAAAACTTCTGGTGTACATCAAAACTTGGCATGGGTGTTTATAGCACTTTTGTCTGTAACACCCTATAGGTACAAACAACACAGAGGTCCTTCAGTGGCTAAATGGTTAAAACCACTTGTGCATCTGCACCACAGTGTTTTCAGTAACACAAAGGAACCAACGATTGATACCACAGTGGAATCTCCAGAGAGTTAGGATGAGTGGGAAAGGCTGGTGTCAAAGACTGCATTCTGTTATTCAATTTTATATAAAATTATTGAAATGACAACTTTTTCCAAATCAAAGCAGATTTATGTAGATGTAAAGTAGTCAGGAATTTGGAAGAGGAAGGCATAGGAGAGAACTGAGGGTGGCTGTTAAAAGGGGACTGTCTTAGTTACTGGGACAAATGACCAATACCCAAAATGAAGGAAGGAAAGGTTTATTTAGCTGACAGTTAATGGAGGTTTCAGTCCACACTGCAGCTGGCTTCAAGGCAGAGTGGCACATGGCACAGAACATGTGGCAGAGAACAAAGAGAAGAAGTGAAGGAAGGGCTGCAGCTCAGGCAGCTAGTCAGCCTCTCTCCTCTCTTCACATCACAATGCAGATTACCCACCCCAGGGCCAGGCTGTAGCACTCACATCTGCAATAATTAATCACAAACTCCAGAAGCCACCCCATGACTGCATGAAGCTTTGGAGGGACACATGTACACAAACTACAACAGGGATTATGAGAGACTATTGTGATAATGAAGCTGTTTGTTATTCTAACGATACCCAGTGTCTCAGTTACTTTTCTCTCCTTGCTGGGACAAAATACCTAACACCCAAAGTGAAGGAAGGAAAGGCTCAGTTAGCTCACAGTTTGTGGAGGTTTCAGTCCATACCCAGCTGGCTCTAAGGCAGGGTGGCACATGACAGAGGGCAGCAGATCATAGTGGCACGAAGCAGTAAAACATCAAGAACCAAAAGGGAAAACAGTGGAAGAGGAGCAGTAGCAATAGTCACTGCAGAGAACAAGTCTCTTTGCTCCTGGTATTGTCTTCAGGCTTTCCACCCCAGGCTGGGTATAGCACTCGAACCTATAATCCCAGCCTTGGATCATGAATTAATCACAAACTCTAGAACCATGCCCCATGACTGCAGGAAGCTTTGGGGGAACACCTAGACACAAACCATGACACCCATGTTAATATTCTGGTCATGATATTGTCATCAAGGAAAACTGGGTAAAGGATACCCTAAATCTCTATAAATATGTGCATAACATATTCAAGGGGAAAAGAAGCCAAAATGTTCTGTGTAGTTTCTCTTAGGTTGATCCTTTGTGTAATAATTACCCATTCATGACTTTTCAGTATTTGTTTACATTTTAAAAGTTTTATCAATATATTTTAGATATACATGGTAACATTCTACTAAAAGAAAGCCACTGTACCCTGACTTTCGTTAAGGATAATCACTAATCATTAAAAAATATCTATCTTATGTCCTGATATTCATGATGTAGAGTATTAGGGGAGAGTTAGTTTATATTATTTGACCTACTGACATAACTGCAGTCATCCAGCAACCTTAGAATTCTTAGAAGCAATATATCTGAACTGTAGCTAATTTAACAGAGTGATGGCTGAGGATTCTTTGTCCCTTATAATTGCTTTATTTCTTGCCCAAAGAACCCGTGTATCTAAGACCTCGGTTTACTTGTGATTCAGTTCTTATTTGACTTAGGAACTCTGGGGAATCAGTGTGGGGAACAGTGGAGAAATGATGAATTTTAAGGGAAATGAAACAATGTTTTGCTTTTAAGGCTCTTAATATAATATTTATCCCCTAGGTCTACGGCTCTCCTAGTTCAATTTTGTCTTTATTTATTTTAGTACTAGGTGTTATTTTTCAGTATATTATATTTTCAGAAGTTCAATCGTGTTCTTTCAGATTCTTTTTTCCATTCTTTCTGATTATACCTGAAATCTTCTAGTTAATGGGCTACCATTTCTGTGACTTTTTAGTTTGGGAAGTATCTCTCTAGGTATTATTTCTGGTGCTACAGCTGAATGACTTCTTAAAATTTTGTATTCAGGTGTGTTATTTTGACCTTCTGGTTGGCTTCAAGTCCAATGTGGTATTTGATGGTTTCTGCTGTTGCCAATTTCCTGGAGACATTTTTAAGTTTCACAATTACAACTACAAATATTGAGTGATAGCTTCACATTAGAATGTCTTTTATTTTTTTTTAAAAGAGCAAGTTCTTTGGTATGAAAATCAGTGTCTTTTATTTGCTTTAAGACATTTCTGGAGAAAGCATGATGCAAGTTATTTCCATTAACTGTTGATGTGCTTGATATGTTGGGGGGCAAAGTGAGACACATTTTGTGACATTCTACTTTAAGTACTCTCTGACAAGAAAATTATACCTTATTGGCAGTTTGTGCTTTAATGGAAGACATGAGGAACAAAGAGAATATAACATAACATACTCTTCAGTGCTATTACGCGGTGTGTCTTTCATGTAGACTATCTCATTTAATCCAGGAAGCTTCTTTGTGAAGTCTAGTCTATCCATCTTCTGTATCAGATAGCAAAGTCAGGTGTTTGTGGTGGTGGTTAGTTGGAGGCAGAATTTGGATGCAAACTCAGGACCATATGGGAGGTCAGGAAGAGGGTTTTGATGCTGTCTCTCTTTTTTTTTTTTTTTTTTTTGTCTTTTTGAGACAGGGTCTTGCTATGCAGTTCAGGCTGGCCTTGAGCTCACTTTTGTAGCCCAGGCTGGTCTCGAACTCACATCAATCCTCCTGCCTCAGCCTCCCAAGTGCTGGGATTACAGGCGTGAGCCACCACGCCTGGCTGATGCTGTCTCTTTGGCTGAAAAGGAAGTAAGTGAAGTCCTTGTTTCATATTCTCAGTATCAGATTGGCGGTGCTAAGGAGCCTAAAGAGTTCATTCTGATTCCAGCTTGATAACTAGCTAAAGGTATGGGAGGCTTGACAGCTGGAAAGGTCCCTGAAGGTGGGAGTGGGTATGAATTAGTCACATGGGAGCACAGCTGGATACTGAAGGCTGAAGCATTGAGCTATACAGTGGCCTTATGAAGAGCTACAAGGGCCCCTAGCCACCCACAAATACTTCTTTATGTTCTCATCATTGTGATCTACTTTTAGGCTTTCTTTTCCTATGCAGAGGTGAAGAGTGGGGATTTGGTGGTTCCCAAGCCCCCTGTCCTACAAAGAGGGCATCTGAGCAAAAACTACCAGGCAAGAGAAGTCCAGGCAGTGGAAAGGGCAGCATGGCTGGAGGCACACTTATGCACAGGATGAGGACTCCATGTTTATTTGTTTCACAATCAGGACAGATTTGCTTCTGGAACCACTGTGGCATTCTCATCATGGGCTTTGATTTCTGTGGGACACTGGTAACATTATTTTACCTTTCTGATTGCTTAACATTTATCATTGATGATGTGTGAATGATCCAATTTTTATTGAGAAATAGTGCCAAGTATTTTTGAAATGTTGAAAGTAACCTTCTACTGTATAAATGAAATAAATAGAAATTGCATTTAATTTTTTGGTATATTGATCCTTTAGACAGTTCTATGCATTAATAGACATTTCCTTCATATTTCAATACTAGAATAATATGTGGATAAATTTGGTATATCATATACATAACTAAAATATTTTTTACATACCTTGTAATTGTTGCTGGTAATTTACCTTCACAAATTTTTTATTCTAGAAGTTATTATTATTGTTTTTCAAGGTAATTGGTTGTGGAAGTGAGTGAGGGCTGGGAAATTGGATAAAATGAAACTGGATGGATGAGTCTTCTGAGAAAGAATAACAGAAACCATAGAAAACTTGGAGAAAGTTTTGAACAAAATGGAAAAGTAAGGAGTGGGGAAGAGGAAGTAAAAACAGTTAAAATGTCACGTCCACATGTACCCCCATACATGGTGAGTGACTCAGATGTACTGCAGATGTGTCATAGAAATGAAGATGAATTTAATTTAAAAAAACTGAAAAAAGACAGGAAAGACTTATATGATGGAGAAAGACAATAGGAAGCTGACAGCTATTGGGAGGAAAGAAGACAATGACTAGGATAAGGGGAACTGGAAGAGTTTACAGAGATGCCCACATTTGTATGCCCGCTTCCAAGAAGATGAAGTAGCTTTGCTCTTGAGGTATTTTATTTGGTTATGAAGTAGAAGAAAGAATCCTTGGTTGAGAGTGAGGGGCAGGCATGAGAGGCAAAGGCGTGAAAAGACATAGAAATGTAAGACATGTGATCCTAATGTGGCTGAGAAGGAGTGGGTTGGCTGAGAAAAGTAAGAAAGAGTTTGATCCCTGCTGCTGAAACAAAAAGGTGTGGAAATACTGATCAATGCTCAGGGTTCATTCTCCTGAAAACTGCGAACATACATTTTCTTGTCCTGCTATACAAACAACTCACAGCATATCCATCTTTTCTTTTATGTATTTAGTACAGGGTCTACAGGGTCTTGCTATGTAGATCAGACATGTAGTGATTCTCCTGTTTTCAGCCTCACAAGAGCTAGGATTAGAGGTGCATATCACTGTGCCCCTTCTCAATCACCGTCTCAGCAAGCCCCAAGGTTGGGGATATCATTCCACACAACTGGAACCAACCCCTGACCTGAGATAATACTATAAAGCTACTGTGAGCAAATAAGCATGATGCTCACATAGAGACAGACCTCAATTGAACAGAGAGAAGATGCAGACACAACTGCAAATACAGTTATCTTGTCTGTGATGAAGGGACCAGACATGTTCATTGGTAAAAGATAACATCTTTAATAAATGGCGCTGGAAAAGTTGTCTTTCCACATGCCAAAGGCCGAAACTAGTCCATGTCTACCACCATGTACAAATATACAGTCAGGATAGATCAAATATGTAAATATTAAAATAGAAACACTAAATTGTCTAGAAGAAAATGTAGGTAGAAACCATAAAGACATAGAGGTGAGTAGAGAGTTCATGAACAACAACCAAACTACATGAGAAATACTTCAAAGAATCAATAACTAGGATCTCATCTTTTAAAATAGTTTCTGTACTTCAAAGCAAATCTCCAAAGAGTAAAAAGAAAACCAACAAACTGGGGAAAAAGTATAGCCAACTGTCCATTTGACAAAAGCCTTCTATCTAGAACATATGAAGTTTTTTTAAAAAATCAGGACCCCCCCTCCCCCAACTTAAAGACCCAATTTAAAAAATGGACATCTAAGATGATAAGATACTTATCTAAGATAAGATACTTCTCAGAGGAAGCAATTCAAATGGCAAATAAATGCATCAAAAATGTTCAACATTATTGATCATTTGAGAAATGCAAATAAAAGAACCCTGGGATTCCATCTCACCCAAGAAAGAATGGCTAACATCAAGAAGTCAGCCAATAACAAACGCTGGAGAGGCTATGGAGAAGGGAACTGTTCTGCACTGTTCGTGGGAATGCAGACTGGTGCAACCACTATGGAAATCAGTGTGGAGATTCCTTAAAAAGCTAGGACTGGAGATTCCATTCAAAGCAGATATTCCTCTCCTGGATATTTTTCCAGAAGAACTGAAAACTTCATACCACAGCGATCTATGTGCACCCATATTTATAGCAGCACAATTTGTCATAGCTAAATCCTGGAAACAACTCAGACGCCCATCAACTGAAAAACAGATAAAAAAAGATGCAGTATTTTTACACAGTGGAGTGTTAGATAGCTATAAAAGAGGATAAATATGATTTTTTTTTGTCAATAAATGGATGCAAGTAGAGAACCATGCTCTTAAGTGAAATAAACCAGACCTGCATATGTAAACGGTGTATCATCTCCATAGTGTGAGAACCTGAAAGAGAAAAATGGAACCTCAAGGGCACAATAGATACTGGGGAAAGGGAATGAACTTGTTCAAAAAGAAAGAGTTAGTGAGTTGAGGGGAAGGACAGAAGAAGGAGTGGGGGAAAGAGATGTATCTATGTATGTAAGCAGGATGGTTTGGACAACTGCACTGTGCATTTCTGCTGGTCTATGGAAAGAAGCAGTTTTAGTTTGTTTCATCTCCTTTTTTCAGTTGTACTTTTGTCTTAATTTCTAATATATTTCTTTCTTCTAATTTTACATGCATATAACTAGTAATGTAAATAACTGGTTGGAAAACAACATGTATTAGAGCAGATACTTTAAAATTCATATTACTTTAAGTGAAATTGTGTACTTTTAATTTTTTCTAGTTTACTTCTAATTTGTACTCTACTTAAAAACTAAAGAAAGAAAAGAGCACTGGAGCTTAAGGGAGGTTATCAGGATTTACACCGAAAGGTGCACATTTTCATCCCTGTCTTTTATCCACTGATTTTAGTGCTTCACAACTTTTCCTGTATGTAAATGAAGATGAGCAGATGTTTATACGAATCTGAAATTAATGCAGCAAATGGAGCCTTATTTTTTAAATGATTTTTTTGGCTGAGGAAGAAAAGAGACAGACACCTGGATATTAGGAATGTGTCAGTAATCACTAGAAGTGCTTAACTTAATGAGACAGTCTCAGCTTGGCTAACAGAAGTTGCCTAAGTGTGAAATTTTGTTTCCTATGTGTGAGCATACTGTCTGATGTGTTTGAGAGAAGTGTAGGAGACTGTATGAGAGCATATACCTTTCATCTTGCAGAATTTCCTGTTTGTCTCGAGCAGGGACCTACCCATAAAAAACTATGTAATATAAACACCTTCTAGAAAAAAATTCATAGAAGATTCAGGAGTAAAAAGTGCCAGAGTCAAGCAAAAGCAAAATTCAGATTTACTGGCTACTGTTACTCCACTCCTTGGAAGTAGGAATCACATGAGAGGATTTAAGGGCTAAAAATCAAAGTAATCTTATTTCGTTTTCTATAAAGCAATCACATGGCAGCCATGGCTGGGAAAGAGTTTCACTATGCAGTTAGGAAGTTATGGGCTTGTTGAATATCCAGCCGGTCTATGCTTATATGCTCACCAGAGCTTTGCAGGATGGATTTCAATCCTTCTCCCTCATATTTGAAGCCTCCATACCACAGGTGATTCACCCCATGTCACAATCTTTATTTCCTAACCTAGCATTCTGGTAAATATACATATTCTTAAAAATAATTCTTCTCAAAATGAGGTGGGTTAAGAAACATTAAGATGCTAAGCAAATACAAAATCTTATCAAAGAATAGGATCAATCCAGCGCACAACAATTAGTTTCTAAATTACTAGATGAAAAAAATCCTTAGGGCCTATCTCCCTCTATTTTATAATGTGCATATCTATATCTATCTATATATCTATATATCTATATCTATCTATATCTATATCTATATCTA
This sequence comes from Myocastor coypus, assembly GCA_004027025.1. Taxonomy (NCBI): domain Eukaryota; kingdom Metazoa; phylum Chordata; class Mammalia; order Rodentia; family Myocastoridae; genus Myocastor; species Myocastor coypus. The sequence continues at coordinate 29,610 of PVJA010004814.1, read as the reverse complement.
TCTATCGATATATATATATATATATATATACACACATATATATATATATATATATATATATATAAAATGTGCATATCTAGCTACCCGGAATATTTTATTCCCAGCTTGAGTTTTTAGTATGAAGGTTTTGATAGTCACTAGCCTCGAAGTTTTAGTTTGTTCAGTTGTTCACGATTACACTGATGACAAACAGTGACTATCATTCTTCTATTTTTCTATAAATGTAGCTGTTTGGTGCTGAAATTATTGGAAACAGAGTTCTCCAGAATCATCATTCACATCTCATTTCCTGTCTGTTTTCCTTCTTCAGTTCCCTTGATGGATCTTCCTGTCTCTATGTGTCTCTTAAAGGGAAGATGCTGAGGGCATAAACAATAATTATTGATGTGAGAATTAATGAATTTTTTGATGGGATTTGCTCTTAACAAAATTTAAGTGATATGAAAAGATTCTGACTGAGAAATTTAGAAAAAACAAACAAGCTAATGAATATCTGCACCAAAAGCCAGGCGGGTAGGCCAGCGAGATAGCTCAGCAGTGTAACCACCTGCCTGGGCAACACAAAGAACTGGGTTCAGTCCCTGCCACTGCATACCATGCCTGCCCAGGCCATGCCAGCCACCAAGACCAGGCATGGTGGTGCACACCTATAATCCTAGTGCTGGGAAGGCTGACACATGAGGATCACTATGAGTTCGAGGTGTGTGGTGAGACCCTGCACCAAATATATAAGTAATTTTTTAAAACAAGCAGGTTTAGAACTCAACATAGTTATAGAGAAAGATGAAAATGCATAGACAACATAAATACTGATTCTGCTTGGTTGTCATCTGCCCTTTTCTTTAGCAAAGGGGTCATCCATAGTTGTACAACCTGGAGAAAGAACAGAAGGATGTTTCAGGGAGATGGTGGTGGTGGTATTGAGGTAGAAGAAGAAGAGTCTTCCACTCTTGAGTCCTAGTTCTGCCTAGGTCATGTCTTTTAGGGTCTGAATTCCCTTGACACTGGGAGAAAATGATTGTGAAAACTGCAGTTGCGATTTTCTTTTTTACTTAATTTTTTACTTTTAGTAAGAAATAACGAGACAGTTTCAAAACACATTAGTAGGACAGTGTCACAATAATTAACACAATGTATATTGTTGTCTTCATAGTTCAGAGTATAAGATGCAGACACGATAGTTTTAAAACACGATTGATACAAATATTTCTTCTCATTGTACTAAGAGAAAGTAGTTATATGTATAGTCCAATCTTCCATAATAGTAGTGGGTTATCAGCAGAAATGGCAATGTTGGAAGCTACTTTCCATTGAAGGAGATTATGGGGACACAGAGGAAAGGGATCAACGATGTGTAGTGTGCATAAGGAAAGTCACCTAGAGAGAAAACATTCTCACAGGCTTTCACAGAGAGCAAACTAGTCAAGCAATGGCCGTGACTCATCCAGATGGCTGACTCTGAGAACAGTTCTACAAAGTGCTGTACATGGTTTCAAGGTAAATCCTGAGGAGATTTGATTGGCCTAGTCAGATTCAAAAGTTACATGTTTTGTTACATAGGTCTTGCTTTAACTTGGCCTTAACCATCCAGCAAAAAAGTTTAACCATGAAGCATAAAAAGTAAAGCCAGATTAGTATGCTGAGATATAATTTTCTTCTTTGACTTTTTCCATAGTGCTATAATTCTGAACCATGCTGAGTGAGGGTGTGGAATAATTGGAGAGCATCCTAAACTGTGCTTTGAACAAATTTCAGCCTGTGTGACAGAATTAGAGACACTACTTACATGGGGATTCGCTTACGTTTTATCTGTTACAGCGATAATCTTATAATGATATTACTTTGTAACCCATTATCCAAGATTTGTTATTATCAGTTTTAAAAATTGACAATGCTTAAATGTCTACAGCAAAGTTAAAAGCAGATCCAGCGGGGAGTAGCTTAGGTTAATTCAGAAACCTCTAATCTTAGATATTTAGTAACTTAACAGGGAATATTGGGAAAAATTTAAAAATAAAGTTAATTTAAATTCAGTCTCACAAAAGGTTATATCATGGAATATTTTGAAAAAGAGACAGTTATTCCAGCATGACAGAATTTGGAAATTACAGAGATGTAGTTTCTGCAAGTGTTGTCCACATGCAAAGGCACAGTTTATAGTCTTTTTCGATGGCATTTTATGAGACTGTATTCCTGCTCTTCTCCGGATACAAACTAGAAACATCTCTATTTTTAACGTGTCATGAAAAAAATGAATGGCCTGTGAAAAAAGAAACAAAGAGGAATAGATTTTTTACCTTACTTGCTTTACCTTACTTGCTTTGATTAATTTGGGGACATAATTTGCATAGGCTTTGGATTATGTCCTCCTCATTAGTCTAGTTTGGGGTGCAACAGTGGCAAATAAAGAGGAGAGGAAGAAAAAGGCACTAAGCAAGGTCAGGCAGTTCAGGCCTCACGCCCATAGGCCCCTTGGCCCTGGGCAGGGGCTTCTTAACTTTTTAATGGTCCGTGGGTCTTAATTTAGAGGTCAGCCCTTCAAACTTTACATTTCTCCTTGAAACCTGAGCACTTGCTAGAGTTGTCCAAGTCAATTTTCCTTATAACATTTCTTGATTATTCCTCTCTAGTGATTGAAATGTCACATTTTTTAATACTAAAATTTAATATTGTACATATTTAGGTCTCTCTGGCAGCTCATCTCTTTTAATTATTTGCTTCTCTTGTCTGGAGCTAATGTCATAATATTTTCATTGTTGTCAGTTTCTAGCACATTTTGCTATCTAGAATGACATAACTTCCTTGACATTTTTTTTTTTCTTTTGACACTTTAAGAACAGGAATTACTATGGAAAATAGTAATTCTGTCTCTGATTATTTCAAGTATTTGCAGCACTTACTTGTGATATTTTTCTTGAAAAATACTTTTGAGTTTAATTCAAATATTTCAGTTATGTTTTCAACTTAATAGGAGAGAAGGCTCACTAGCCTTTGAAATCATTGTCAAGCTTGATATCAGGCTTATAATAGTTATACTGGGCACAGAAAACATATGGAAGCATTTGATGCCTTTTCTGTCACAGAATATAATTTTAAAGTAGGATTCTATGTAAACATCTATCCATTTTTCTTTTTGTTTAAATTTTTCTAACAGTTTTTTTGTTTGGTCATGTACCTGTTCTTTTTCTTTCTGGACCAGTTTTCTTTTTTTTTTTCTTTCTTTCTTTCTTTCTTTCTTTCTTTCTTTCTTTCTTTCTTTCTTTCTTTCTTTCTTTCTTCCTTCCTTCCTTCCTTCCTTCCTTCCTTCCTTCCTTCCTTTCTTTCTTTTCCCTCCCTCCCTCCCTTCCTTCCTTCGTATTTGGTACAGGGTCTCACTATGCAGCTCGAACTTGTAATGATCCTCCTGTTTCACCCTCCCCAGCCCTGGGATTACAGGTTGTGCTACCATGCGTGGACTCAGTTGTCAGCTCAGTGTGCCTGAGGCTGGGGCTGATGTGGCATGTGGTGCTGGGCATTGAACCCAGTCCTTGTGCTTGCTGAAGCTATCTCACAGACCCTTGGGTTAGTTTTGTTAATTGAAATTTTCTTATGTTACTGATTCTGCATCATTTAATTACATTAATTGGGATAGGATTGTACATATGCTATTCTTTTATACTTTAAATATTATTTCTATATTTGGTTACATACATCTGTTTTTTATTTTTAGTGAAGTTCCTATCTTTCTTTCTTATGGTTGTTGAGTTTTACTTATTTCATTGCCCCTTTTTCTCTGGTTTTATCTTTATTTATTTATTTTTCTTAATTTCCTTAGGGATATTTTATTGGTCTTTATTTCTGACTTCGTGTACATCTAGCTCTGCATTTCTTTTCATTGATTCATTCAGTGACTTTTATAAAGGTTAGTCTCTGGAATGCTGCTGCAATTGTCTAGTGTATTAAGTTGAATATACTGTTTGTTTCATTGATTTTTTTTCTAAAAATAACAAGAACTCTGCATAATTTTTCTCCCTCATTGTATCTTTTTCTATACATGATCAGTTTCCAGATAGAGAGTTCAATGGTCCTGAATTTTAAAATCGCTTGTAATTACAATTTTGATTTATTCTTTAGACATTTAAGAGTAAAGTTTTCACTTGCATTTTTGTTTAGAAGGGCTATCTTTGCATATTAGTTTTCATGGTATTTGTGTGTATTTTACATACTGTGTATTTTATGGACAGATACAGTGGTACCTTGGTTCACAAATGCAAGCCAAATTGTTTACAAACAGAATCAGTTGGCAAAAGTTTAGTTTTTGTTTTTTAAACTCCGCAGCAGATGACAAACACAACCACAACTGTCTTTCCCATATGAGCACAATCGTGGCCATCTTCTCCAAAATCATAGAACTTGAGTTCATGAACTAAGCTATTACTGAAGATGTTCTATGCGATTCCTACAATTTGCAACAGTCAATGATCAATTTTATGTCAACTGTTCACAAAAATGTTTTCCTTGAATAATTTGAATAATTTAAAATTTTGACTGCAACTATTATGCCAACTTCCTTTAATGTATTATTACTTATTTGTGATAATGTACAATTACTGTTTTCAGCCTCCACAGTGCTGGTACCACAGGCATGCACCACCACACTTGAACTCTGTCTTGGGCTCAGCATGCCCCAGGGGCAGGGCTGGCAAGACATGTGGGCCCTGGAATCAAACCCCAGTTCCTGTGTTTGCCAAAGCAGGAGCTTAGTCCACTGAACTATCTCGCTGGTCTACTTTTTAATGGATTTAGTCCTATGTTTTACTGTACTTCTTTTTATAGTTTTAATAATTATATACATATGCAGATGTGTATACATTAACTATAATTAGATACAATTTCATAATTGTGATGAGGGCATAACATTTTTTTAGAAGCAGTATCTTTTTGGTGAATGATTATTTTATTTTTTATTATTATTTTTTTTTGTATATTATGGCCAGCTCAGCCTGCCCTGGTGGAGGGGTTGGTGCAGTATGCGGTGCTGAGGATTGAACCGTGGTCCCTGAGGTTGCCTAAGCTTTCCTAAGCAGGTCCTTTAGACTGCTGAGCCATTTCACCGGCCCCTACTTTATTTTTTAAAGAGAATTAAAAAATAATAAAAATGAACATTAGAAACAATACAGAATTTCACTGAACAATGCAATAGAAATACAGCAGTGGTTCTCATATTGCATGTTGTTATCTTCAAATCAGTTGTCGAAATGACCAGATATAAGCATGCAAAATTGGTCAGAAAATTAAAAAGAAGGAAAGAAAAGAAAAACATCCCAGGGTTAATTGTTCCTTTCAATAGACCAGCAGAAATCAGCAGTGCGATTACGTGTCCAAGCTATCCTATGTATACACATACGTTTCTTTTTCCCTTCCTTCTTTCTTTCTCTCATGCAATTGTTTCTTCCCTTTGAACAGTCTCATTCCCTTTCACAGTGTCCATTGTTCCTTTCAGATGCTATTTACTCTTTCAGGCTCTTATATTAGGAAACAATACAATGTTCACACATTTCGGTCTGATTTATTCATTGCACTTAGGAGTATGGTCTCTAGTTATACCCATTTACCTATAAAAGCCTTGAGTTTATATTTTTTTATAGCTGAGCAATATTCCATTGAATTAAAAAAATATTTTTTTTTTATCCATTCTTTAGTTGATGGGCACTTGGGTTGTTTCTAAGATTTAACTATAACAATTTGTGCTGCTATAAACCTGGGTATATATATCTCACTGTGTCATGATATTTTCAGTTCTTCTGGAAAAAATACCCAGGAGGGGAATAGCTGAGTTGAATGAGATCTCTAGCTCAAATTTTTTAAGGAGTCTCCACACTGATTTCCATAGTAGTTGTTACAGTTTACACTGCCATCAACAGGGGAGGAGGGTTCCTTTGTCCCTGTAGTGCCTGTGGCATTTGTTTTTGGTTGAGTTGTTGATGATAATTATTCTTTCTGGGATGAGAATAAATCATAGTGTTGTTTGAATTTACATTTCTTGACTATTTGAAGCTAGCAAGTTTTCAATGGCTTTTGAGAGTAAACATTTTTAAATTTTGCTTGGAATGTGAAGAGATTTTTTTTCTTACTGGGTTAAAAAGAGTCAGCTCTATTAGGCTTTGGATCTTTTATTCATTTTTTCACTATAGTAGGGCCATGCTCCTTCCTGAGTCTAAGAAGGTTCTCTTCAGCCACATGTTTGCTTATATTCTCTGTTGTACATCTCTGAACCCTCCTCTGAGTACTGGTTAATGTATATTTTTTCTCTCCATCTATATTTTACTTCTTCCTTCTTTCCTGTAAGTTTATTCTCTTTTTTCCCCATTAAGCCTTATAGAAAAGTTCCACAATTCTTAAATACACAGTTTTTAGTATCAGTTCCCCTCATCAATTTTAACATGTTTCTGTTTTAAAATATTGCTTTCCTCTTTCATTTCAGTGATTGCTCACTAGCTTTTTAAAAACTGTTTATAATATGCTCTTTATTTTGTTTTTCTTCCTTTTCATACAGCCTCAATATATTTAGGCAGTTCTGACTGAAAATAACACCCCTCAGTTACTGCTTCACTCGACACTTCCCACAGCCTCCTTTTCTGCTCCTATAAGGAACAACTTTACACGGCACTCATAACTCTCAGCAGGCTGGGGTTCACTCTCCATGCTCTCCATGTTCACCTTGCCTCCTTATCCCACCCGCTAACGTTCTAGCCCTACTTATGTACACTGAGACTCTGGAATGTGGCTCTACTGGCTTTTCTCCTTTACGGTCTGCTTACTTGTCTTTCAAAGATGGAGGAATTATAGAACAAAGAGGACGTGTTTGAGTACAATTTCCAAAACTAAGAAGTCTATGTGACTTTATTCTGGTTTAAAAAAAATGGGAGTGGGGTCTGTCGAGGTTTTTTATGTCCAAATCAAGCAATTGAAAGTGAAATCTGGGTATGCCATGGACAGACAACTTCTTTCAGAGTGTCCAAAGCCAGAAACTATCAATAAAGGCAACATCATGGTATTAATTGCTTGTTATCTCTGATTTTAAAAGTTGCCTTTAGTGTTTTCATGACAACTTAAGAGTGGCATTATATAATGCTAGCCAGAAGCTATTATGAACCTGAGCTTTTTAACCAAATTTTTGAGAAAAAAAAAAACCCCACAATGTTACTTTTCTTTAGAGCCTGTATACTAATTATTTAATTTCAAAATATCTGGCTCTACTTACAGTCAGGACATAATTTCATGATGAATGTTAAGACATGATGAAATGAACATAGTTTCCTTTGGCTGTTTTTAAAAAGTAATAATACCTTGAAGAAAAAAAAAACAAAACAAAACAAAGAGTAAGCAAAATGGAGACCTAAAAGTTTCATGGTGACTGTTGAAATGTAAACTGAGTTGCATTGTGTTTTAGTGTGCCTAATACATACATAGTGTCTTCTATTTGGTATATTTCTCTTACTTTTAAGATGATTGGACAAAAGAACAAGAATTTCCTTCATGTCCTTGACTGGCCTGTAAAGCTTGCACAGATAGACTCCTATTGGAGTCCTTTACTGGTTCTGGTTTTGGCCCAAAAAGTCTGAATTTATAATCTTAGAAATGTTATTGGAATTCCACCAAGTTAATTACAATTTATTACTCTCAATACAACCCATGGTGAAAATAAAGATACTAAGACATATATATATATATATATATAAAATTATTGGGGAGCCAAGGGGCCCTAAGTCCAGCCATGAAAATGGCTCCTGGAAGCAAGAGAGTGACCCAGGGCTACACCCTGGTTTTGTTTCAGTGGAGAAGGGGAAGTGGCTTGAGAAAGGGAATTGTGGGAAGAAGGTGAACACTGTGAGCTGGGCTAGGTAGGTGGCCTGCATTTACCTCCGCCATATTCAGAGAGGATATGCAGAGGAAGTAGTTTGTATTATGCTAGTGATATAGTAACTAATATTTTGGGGGTCAGGTGCTTCAGCTCTGATGTGTAATGTTTCAAGCCCCAGGAAGTCATGGCCTCATATCAGCTGGGAAGTCGAGGCTCAATCCCAGCTGGCAGCATGGAGCATTGGCTCTTTGTCCCATCTCAACCTGGCTCATATTGGAGAGCAGCAGGTGTGGGTTATCTTCAAAAATTACCCACAGCATCTTGGCTAGACCAATAGACACTGCTTAAGGCCAATTGAAAGGATAATGAGAAGTCCTAGCAAGCTCTGTATATATCAATATAAGGAAATAGGATCAGGCTCAGTCAAAATGGAGACAGTTGCTTTTCTTTCAAGAAGTGCTGCTCAGGCTGTCCTCCACAGACTTCAAGTGTCTTATTAAGAGAGGTAAAATAATTTAACAAGTTTTTCTTAATAGAGAAAAATTTACCTCATAGTTAAGATTGACATGACAAACCCAGGAGGAAGTTAAGGGAGTGGAGTGGGAGGGAAAATACTGAATATCTATTTGGGTGCACAGTTTCTTTTGTGAAATAATTAGTCACCTAATTGTGCATCCAGATATAGTATCTGTTCTGTAGTTATGATTTATTTTAAGTATCCTCTTTATGCAATTTTCAGTTTTGTGTATTTTTCAGAATCAAATTGCAGAGGAATACATTTACTTCAAATTGCTTTAGGAAAGTGTTTATAACCTATTTTGGAACAAATGAGAAAGAATTTCTCCCTTCTGAATAGCTTCGAAAGGAGATAACTTCTTCGAAAAGAAAATATGTTAGCAAAATGGTAGGCAGCTATTCATAAACAGGAGAGTTAAGAAAACTAATATGTAATGGAAATGATTTTATTATATGAGATCAGTTGATATCTTACCTAGAATCTATTTTTAGTTTGCTGATAGATGCCTGTTAACCTGAAGTAAGTGTAAAATTAATTATCAAGTAATGTATGAACTCTGGCAAATAGAGAATTCATAGTTTTTACCCAAGTAAAGGGATTAACTGGAATGGAGATATAAAAAGAACAGGATACTCCAGTGGTACATTATTTTGGATATGCATTTGAACTAGATGAAAACCCTATCTTCCAGCAAAATGGAGTGGCAGATTGTTAATCACATGCATAAGCATGAGTTATTTACAGTTGGAGTAGGTATTCCATTTGAGCATCTTGTGGATGTTTCTTCTCTGGGAATGTCAAATTAAGCATACTTTGAAGCAATATTGTATTCAGTAAATGTCCTGGAGTAGAAATTGCATTTTTTGCATGAAAGGCTTTATCTTTTATATGAAGCTGAACCCACTGACCTGCAGTTATAGAATCATATCAGCTGCTTCGTTATAAAGTGCTTTTCAGTCCCTGGAATACTATGTTTATCATGTGATTAGAGGTGTAATCTCATGAACACTGATTTCCCTAGGAGATTGAATTGAAAAATTCTTTGGTGGTTGAGACAGTGTCCACATTTATAGCTTATTTGAATAATGTAATGCACTTGTAGATTTTATCAATTTCCATCTGTCTGCTTATTTTTCTGTGAAAATATTTTTAAAATTTTGTGGAGAGCCGTGTACTGCCGTACCCTAAAGATATCGCCGGCTTCCGCCTTCCACCCCCGAGGGGTGAGTGCTCTCCGCCGTTGTTTATTACCATATATGGTCAAGGCTGAAACCCCTGGCTTGCTTCCATGTATGTGGACCTACCGTTGAGTGCCACGTAGCTAACCGGGATTGGATGCTCAGGAGTATTTAGTTAGAAGCCGGCGGGTGCTCGGGGGAGAAGAAAGAAAGACAACCAGGGGAGAAGTAAGAAAGACAACCGAGCTTGTACAAGGGTCCTGGATAAACCGCTGAAGGAAGAGCTGTGTGTTGCGTCCTCCTTGCTGGCGAGGCGGCGCGCGACAAAATTTCATAAGACTTTCTCCTCTTCTCTGTTAACTAGTACTATTGATATTAAAGCTTAGAGAACAATTAGATGTTACTTTTTCTTCACACGTATAGCTTTTATTACTTTATATTTCTGCTGTTCTGCATGGATTGGAGTAGGAATGAAATTCTTATTCTCAATCTGTTTTATTTATTATTTATTTATTTATTCATTCATTTTTTTGGTGGGACTGGGGTTTGTACTCAGGACCTTGCACTTGCCAGGCAGGCACTTGTGCCATGGAGCTGTCTCCCAGGTCCCTCTAAATCTGTTTTAATGCCATAAAAATTTTGCAATCCTTATTCAAGATGCCATTAACATCCATGATTTATGAAAGTACTCATGAAAAAAATCACTTTAAAATTATTTTGTGTTTTATTAATCCAAAAATATTTGAAAAAATAGAATTGTTAATATTTGTCCAACACAGAGTTTACTCAATGCATAAACACTGCATATTATTGAAATAAAGTATAAAAGAAATTGCAGAACAGCCACTCACTGTGAATTAAAATAGAAACATTGGATCCTTTAAAATAGCCTCAGTTTAATGAAGCTTATATTTATTTTTTAAATTAATTAATTAATCGTTTTTCATTTATGTATTTGGTACAGGATTTCACTATACAGCTCTGACTCATAGTGATCCTCCTGTTTTCAGCCTCCTCAGCACTGGGATTACAGATGTGTACCACCACACCCAGATGTGGTCGCAAGTTCAGTGAGGCCTGGGGTGGGGTCAGTGCAGCTTGTGGGACTGAAGATTGAACCTGGACCCTGGGCTTGCCTAGGCTGGTGCTTAATTTGCTAAGCCATCTTGCTAGCCTTGAAGCTTATATATAAAATGATTTATGATCCTTATTAAAAGGTGTATGTGTGAAACTGTACATACACTACACAGGTACTACATTTTAATGAATGCAGTAACAGGTTAGAGCCCCTGCGATGGTCTGAAGACTTTTGGCACCCTAAAATCTCATGTTAAAGTTTTGACTCCCACGATAATATTAGTTGACTAGGTCATGAGTGTAAAGCCCCCAAAAGTAGCAATGCCCTTCTAAAAGAGGTCCCAGTGAGTTTGGCTTCTCATTTATCATGTGAAAACACAGTGAGAAAGCATCATCTCTAAGGAAGTAGGCTCTCATGAGGTGCAGAACCTGTTGGCACTTGGATCTTGGACTTCCCAGCTTCCAAAACTCTGAGAGAGAGACCTTCTGTTATTATCAGCTATCAGCTTGTGGCATTTTGTTGTAGCAGCTCAAACAGATTAAGATAAACTCTAAACAGGCAAAAATCTCCACAGAAAAAAATTGAAGAGGACTGGCCAAATAGATCAGGGTACTTAAGCAGGCACAGTGACCTGGGCTCAATCCCTGGGGTGCTGTGCCAGCCCCACCCTCAGGATGTGCTGAGATGGTGACTGAGACTGGGCATGCTGGCGCTCCTGAAAATAAGAAGGACCACTGTGAATCCCATCTGTGTAGTGAGACCCTGGAAACCCTGTACTAAATGCATTTTAAAGAGTTGAAAAGGGTAAGATGGCGTATAACTGGGATAATGCCACTTCCTGCTGAGGGTACAGCTTCGAGCTCTCTTGGATGATGCTAACTAGAATTTTTCCTACCTGGTGTCACTTACTTGCCTTACTTTAGTTTAATGATTCTCAAATAGTAGCAGATTTGACCTTAGGGACATAATGCAGTGTCTGGAGACATTTTTGTTTATCATATTCAGGAAAGAAATGCTACTGCTATATGGTTGGCAGATGCCAAAGTTGCTGTGATGTGTCCTGCAGTGCACAGGACAGTGCTGACTCCCACCCAGAGAAGAGCCAGTTGTAGGGTATTCAGCAAAAGAAGCAGTTTTGTGGCTAGCATCATATCTCAAGGTAAAAACTGCTTTTTTCATAATTTTTAAGAATAAGGCAATAATATCTGTTTTATTGAATGTACTAGCCAGTTTGGTAACACAGAAAAAAATCAAGAGACGTACGATTTCCAAATTAAGAAGTGAGATGGCATTTAGTCATGGATGACAGACACATGAACATAGAGATGGTTTTAAGGAATAGCTTCAACTATTGTTTTGAACTAATAAGTGAGGTTAGCATGGCTTCAGCAGCCAGGTCAGTACAAAATCCATCATATTTGCAAATACGGTGACTGAATGAGCATAGAAATTTAAATACCACTCAGTAGTGCCTAGAAATAAATGTATCAAAATTATGTGCATGATCATTACACTAAAAAGTACAAAGTATCACTGAAACAAAGTAAGACAAGTTGAAAGCTATCCCATGTTAATTCTCCCAGAATTAATATGTAGATCTAAATCAATAATTTTCATTTCAGATAGCTTGCAATTTATAGGAATTAAGCTTACTCTAAAATTTACATGAGAAAAATCAAAGCATCTGAGTTCTAACATAATCTTTAAAACATGAACAATTCCATTAGACTTTCAAAATATAGTAATCAAGATTATAAAATTTCATTACAAAAGTAGACAAACAGGTAAAGGAAAGAAAGCAAAATCCAGAAATAGGCATACATTCATACATTAAGTTTTTCAAGGCCTTAACTTAAACCAGGGAATGGAAAATATTGTAGAAAAATGATGTTGGAATAATTGGATATCTACTTTAAATGAGTTTCTACTATTATACTATGAACAAAAAATTAATTCAAGATGGGCCATAGATAAAAGTGAAAGTTAAAATAAATGACTACATAAGAAAATATAATTTATATCTCAAATTACTGCTAGACTAAGGTATCTTTGTAGAAAATAGTCACAGAAATGAACAAATTATACTTCTCCTTAAAAGAATTAAGTCAATGGTGAATAATAATGGATTAAAACTTTTGCAAAACATATCTAACAAAGGACATGAATCAAAATCATATAAAGAACTTTCATATTCAATGAGAAAGTAACCCCCCAAAGAATGAAACCTTGACATAAATGCACCAAGTACTATACTTCACGTAATTATGTCAATGTCCAGTAAATACAGTAAAGAATGTTCAACATTGTTAATCTTTAGGGAAACATATGTATGGCCACAGGAAGAAAGCACTGGGTACCTACTCAAAAGGCCAAAGATTAAAAAGACGAGCAATGCACAATATTGATCAGGAGCTAGAGTCCCTGGGCTCTCAAAAATTTGTAGAAATTCTTTTAACAAAATAAAGCCACAACACGTACCCTTGGCCCCCAAATTATACCATTTTCACACAAGAAGGAGACAATCGCAGTGTGTGTGTTGCTTTTATCACACTCGCAGCAGCTTTTTTCACAGTAGCGCCAAGCTGACAACGACTCATACAGTTCTCACAAGAGAATCAATAAAGTTCAGCACAATTATGAATGAGTATGATTCATTCATTAATGATCATGGGTTGACGCCTGGTACACATAGTTCTTACCCATACATTTATGTTGGAATAACTTTCAGACGTAGAGAGCACATCATATGTGACCCTATGTTTAGGAAGTTTCAGAACAAAATTAATGCAAGAATTTAAGACATGATATTGTCTCTGAGAAGGAAGGTCAACTAGAAAGTGATAGAGTGTTTCCAGGAAGATAAAAATTTTCTGGGTCATCATAAAGGTGGGGGTTACATAGATATATCCATTTACCAAAATTATAATGTCAAGATTTATTTTATGCATTTTCCTGCTGTAAATTTACTCTAAAATCTTAAAATGGTAAAAAGATCAAGGACTTCATCAAGGAAAAAAGTTATTCTCATTTTCTGAACATAGTACTTGCTTTGTTTCAAAATTTCTTTGTCAAACTATTAATAAGTAAAGAAATTCTCAGTTTCTAAAGTTACCTTAACCCTCTTTCTTTCTTTCTTTCTTTCTTTCTTTCTTTCTTTCTTTCTTTCTTTCTTTCTTTCTTTCTTTCTTTCTTTTTTCTTATGTGGTACTGGGGATTGAACTACTGAGCTATCTCCCCAGATCCCTTAACCTTTAAAGATCAGAAACATTGTGACAAATTTACTTTTGCCTAAGAATAAAAAATTATATTGTTTATTAGGCTATAAGTATTTATTAATGTGCCAATTATTTACTTAAATAAGTTTTTGTAATTATAGGAAAACAGCTACTTTGTGCTGAATTTGCTTCAAATGTCTAAAATATGTTGCTAGTGATAATATAAAAATAAGAAAAAGTAACTAGGAAATGGGATAAATTAAAATTATGCAGGCCACAGTATTCAAAATAACTAACATATTTTGTTATGCTCTTACCAATGTATCACTAAAAGGCATTTTATTTTATTTTATTATTTTTAATACATAGATATTTTATTTTATTTTTATATATTTAGTACAGGATCTACAGGGTCTCAGTATATAGATTGGACTTGTAGTGATCTGCCTGTTTTCAGCCTCCCAAGTGCTGGGATTACAGGCATGTGCCACCACAACCCAGTCTCAATCACCATCTGTGAGTGCCCAGGGGGCAGGGCCAGCACTGCATGAGGGTTCGAACCCTGATCCATGTGTCTTCCTAAGCAGGCACTTTAATCAGCTGAGCTATCTGGACTGCTCTCACATTTTATTTTTTAAAATTTATTTTATTCTTATTTTAAAGAGTAAACACCAAAACAAAAACAAAAGAAAAAACAAATAGCAAATACAAAGAAACAGTAACATACAATAATGCATATGGTACATATTTTCAAAGTAAGAATAGCAAATTAACAATAGTTATTATATATTGTTTTTATCATTAAATCTGTTGCTCAGATTAACAAGTTTGCCAGATTAGACAAATAGTTAAACAATAATACTTGCTTTTGATAAACCTTAACATTTTTTCTTGACCTTTTTATTTTATTATTTTAAAATTTATTTTGCAGAGAGTATAATAATAATTCATAAGTGACTAGAAATGGTTATTCATTTAAAGGAACAAGATGAGAGATACTCAGCAATAATGGTTTTTGTATTGCACATTGCTGTCTTTGATGTTGTTGCTCAGATTGAAAATATTAGAACATAGGGTTAGTCAAAGTGAAAATTTTAAATATTAACTGCTATTTTCAAAAAACTAACGCAAATTAGTAATACAATCACCTCGGCTGCCCTGTGTATATACCTGTATGCTTTTCCACTTGCTTTTTTTCCTATATTTTCTTTTTTCTCTCATCTTCATTATTTATCCCTTATATTCAGTTTCTTTCCATTTTGCTGTATCTATTAAACCTTTCAGATCTCATTTTTTCTTTCAGGTTCTTACACTAGGGTGACAACACAATATTTACACATGTGGGTCTGGTTTATTTTACTTATGAGCATAGCCTCTAGTTGCATCCATTTACCTATAAAGGCTTCTAGTTTGTCTTAATTTATAGCTGAGTAATGCTCCGTTGTATAAAAATACCACAATTTTTAATCCATCTTCAGGTAATGGGTACTTTGATTGTTTCCAAGACTTGGTTTTGACAAATTGTACTGCTATAGACATGGGTACACACATATCACTGTGGTATGACATTTTCAGTTCTTTTGGAAAAATACCCAGAAAGGGAATGCATTTCGGTAACAGTACTCAAAGTTATATTTTCAGTGTTGAGAAGTGCCTTAGAAAGGAGTCAGGAATCAACGATTTAATTGTTACGTTCTTCTGTCTTAAGAATCTCTCCGAATTGATGTGATTAATTCTTTGTTATTTTCAAAGTTCTATTGAATTTAAATTTCAATGTGATTACCTTTTATAAAGCACCATAAAAGCATATTGTTAGAGAATTATACTATAAAAATTAGTACAACAGGGATTCTACTTCTTATTAGTATTTTTTATTATTTTTAAAAATTTTATTAATTTTAATGAGAAAGAAATAACAATGAGACAGTTTCAGAACAGGTTAGTAGAACAGTTACAATAATTAATACTGTACATATTGTTGTCTTCATAGTAGTTGTTCAGAGTATGAGATTCAGACATGATATCTTTTCTAAACACTATGAGTACAAATCTTTCTTCTCATTGAACTAAGAGAAAGCAGCCATATATAGTCCAATAGCCATAGAAGTAGTGGGTTATAAGCAGAACTGGCAATGTCAGAAGTTGTTGATTTGAGCTTATTATTTAAATATTTATTTATTTATTTATTTATTCATTTAGTTAGTTAGTTAGTTAGTACCGGGTCTAGATTGGGCTCTTACTGATCCTTTTGCTTTTCAGCTCCAAGAACTGGGATTACAGGTTCATGCCACCACGGCCAGTCTCAGTAGCTGTCTCAGTGTACTCTGAAAGTGGGGCCGGCTTGGCAGACTGGGGATTGAACTCCTGCCCTGCATTCAGGAATTTTTCTAAACACTTTCCAGCAGGCATAGTTTCATCAGTTTTCCTGATGAGAAAATAAAAACACTGTACTGCTCTTAGAAATGCACATGACCACGGAGAAGGATGCTAGGACAGAAAAACGTTCTATTCAATGCTAAGGAAGCTTTGTCTTGCCTCAGAGAATTGGGCTCTCAACTACAGTGTAGAAATAAACTACTTTAAACACTGATTTTATTATCATTAAATATAAAAACTAAATTTTGGAGAAATGGATGTGGTACTTCTTGACAGTAAAAGGTTATGAATGCTTGGTAGTCAGAATTAAATTTGTTTTTAAATTTTTATTCTTTAAATATTGTTTTTGTTTCTAGAAAAACAATGTTCATAGAGCTAGTTACTATTTAAAAGGCTTGAAAACACACATGCATACAATACACATGGCAGTTTTATATCATAATCAAAATAAATGAGAGGTCTTGTTTTCCTGTTGTGTGTGCGCGCATGTGCGTGTTGAAGCCTGAGTCCAGGGATTCAAGCATTACCACTGAGCTACATACCAAGCCCTGGCTTTTCACCTTAGCATTTTGCCTTAAATGTTTTCTGATATAACCAAAAACTTTGTTTAATGTGTCTATATCACAGAAATCCTAAGTATATCATAATTTGTTTAAACTTTTTTTTCATGATTTACTCCTTCTTTGTATTCTAGTACTTTCTGGAAACAACTCAGCACTCGCTTTTTGAAAAATATTTTGGATTATTTACTTAGAATAGATTTCTATCTATGAGTTACCAGATGAATGTGTTCCAAATTGCTTTCTAAAATGAAAATTGTACTATACTCTATCATTATGTTGTTCCATTGCCTAAATATCAGACTTATTATTTTTTAATTTGCATATGAATCTCATATGTTTTAGATTACATTTCTTGTATGAAATTTAAAACTGTCTTTTCAAGGCTTTATTTTTTAGAGATTTTGGGATTTATTTAATGTGTACCACTATACCTTTCACATGTAAGGTTTTTATTCTTGTCTATCCCATTGGAGGAAGTATTTTTTTTTTTTTGCATGTATTTACCTTTGCATTTAACTCAGAAAAGTAAATTTTTAAATGGAGTTTATTGACAACTTGATTACTTATGCAAAGATTATCATCGTTAAATGGAATTTTGTATTGTTTGATTAGTAGACAATATCAATGGTTTGATCTTTTGATCTTTAATGTTGCTATTTATGTAGTTGCTTTTTATTTTTAGAATATCATTACTTTACAATTGCAGCTAAAGGAAGACAATTGATTAACTTGTTCTTTGCTTTCCTGAAAATGTCTGAGACTGGAAAGCATAGTATCAGCTTCTCGTGGAGGTTGGCGGTGTCACGTTGGCCTGGGGCCATGTCAAGATGCCAAAGCAGGGCTCAGGTCATTGCTCATTAAGGGCACTGCTCTCTAGACCAACAGAGACCTGGCAAAAGGATGCCAGCAATTTCTGATGTTACCTCCCATTCCTTCATGACAGTGCAGAACATTTTGTTCTTAAGAAAATACTCAGAGTTCTTTCTTCCTGTTAGAGCACCATTGGTCAATTTGTATTATTGGCTTGTGCTTTATTCTCCAGGAACAATGAATACATTGAGGGAAAGACTATTTTTTTGAAAAGCTTATGCTTTTGCTTTTTTCTATGTTGACCTACTCTCCTAATAGTTCTTTTCTATGCATTTTTGCATAGGAACTTACAGCTTTTTAAAAATATGAATTATTCCATTTTGCTAAAGCTTTACCAATTCCCTGTTCTGTCACAGTAGTTTGTTTCTTGTTAGGTGCGTCATTTCTTAATTTTTGGCAATCATTGATTTATTCTTTTCCTTCTTTGTACTTGTGTCTCCTTGAAATCATCAGAAAGCAAATGAATCTCATTTTCACTGTGGTTTATCAACCTCTGCTTCTCCTGTGATTGAGCCTTGCGTGCTTTATGCCTTCTGTTGCCTTCTCCTTCCCCTGGCCTTTCTGTCCTCCTGCTTCATCTTCTTCCAATGCGCTGCCAGCATTACCCACTGTCATGGGAAAGGCCTGGCCATGTGAAGCAAGCGTACGTTCTGCACAAACATCACACATCTCATGAAAGCCACGCGTAGGCACTGGCCCTACTCACGCATAGGAGATGTTGTAAATATTGATCTTGTTATTTAGCAATCGTCTTGTAACACAGCCAGAGAGGTATTTCTTTTTCATCAATAAATTGACAAAGCTCATCAAATGAACTTCATCCTTTCCAAAAGAACGTGAAAGACTGCTCTATTAATCTGCCCAATTTAACACTCAGGAAAAATCAATTCAGTGACACAAGCTACAAGATGTAGTGTCGAAACTGAAGTGTCTCTAGGGGGCTTGATTTTTTTTTTTTTTCTTAACCATACTGGGTGCAGTGCTTTGGTGCTATTTTAGCTGGGGGTTCCTGGTTCCTTTCCAGGCTATAGAATTTTTGTAAAATGGAAATAATTACACATTTAATTACAGTTCCCAAAATTTGCATTTCTGGATGAAACTGACTTTTTCTCCTGTCCTGTTATTGCTGTAATTGTTACATTGTCTACTCTTAATTTGCATTTTAATTGAGCTTTAACATTTAACCAGAGGATGGTCCAAAAGGAGATTCCATACTGATCTCAGTAATTGGTAGGCAAGAGTTATTTTTTATTGCTACTTTAGCAGTAGGGAAGCCTGCCCATCAGGGGTAGGAAAGAACTGATAACCATCACAGCAGGCTTTTTACTTCGAACTATGGTGAGAAAAACAGAACAGAAGTTAGGAATGGAGAAATCAGGAGAGACAGATGGAGAGAGATTATAATGATTTGTAGGGTCAATTTCTTTTTGAAATTTATACCCGACTATTTTATTAATAGGGTAATATGTCATTTTTATTTTGAGACCCCATAGACACAGTTAATTTAGTTATAGGAACCTGACATTTTTGTCATGTTTTAGTGTCTTCAAGAAGTATTAGAAGCAGGCTGCTTTAGATTTTATAGTTTCCAACTTCCAAAGTTAAATCTTATAAATGTTCTCTAAAAATTTTTACTTTAGGGCCAGCAAGATAGCTCAGTGGTCTAAAGCACCTGCTTAGGCAAGCTTAGGCAAGCACAAAGACCGAGGTTTGATTCTCAGTACCACATACCACCTCTCAGGATGGGCTGAGCTAGCCATAAAAACAAAACAAAACAAAACAAAACAAAAACCTTTGAAGCACTGTGGAGAAACACATAAAGGTAAGATGAGTGATTTTTCCCTTCTTTGCAGTTAGGACAAGTTTCTTGTACTTGCAAAAATGGAGAGATAGTTCTGTAGTGTAGACAGAGAAGATTTTTCTGGGCACAGAAAAATCAAATATAACTATACATATTCCTTTTGCTTTTTTTCTTCGGTGACTCAGTAACTTTAGCTTATTATGAAAAGCAATAGTCTGTGATACAATTCTAAAGAGTGAATTTTCAGAAATATAGGGTATACATGGTATAGCTTGGGGAATGTGAAATGCTCAAGAAAAACACATATATCCTTTTGTGATTATCAATGTTCTTGTTGAGATTGCAGTCATATGTCAACTGTGAAACCAATCTAACATGTGACTAAAGTAACAAAAATACCTTACGTTCTGTAGAGAAAAAGTAAGTGATCTCTTGTATGTGAGCTGATTCAAAATGTATACAGACAGGGACTGCCCAGCATCACTATTACTTACTTATTTATTGATGTATTTTATTTATGTATTTTGGGAATTGAACTCAGGTCCTTGTGTTTGCCAGGCAAGTGTTTATTCTACTGAGCTATCTCCCCAGTCCCTCACTAATACATTTTAAAATAAATTTCTATGAGTGTTGAGGTTTAAAATCTTGACTATACCAGAGTTGTCTGTGAATCAAAGCACCCAGTTACTCACCTGATATAATTCAAAAATATCTTTCATACGTGTCTTACCAGTGAATTATATTCATTCTACTCTCTATTGTGTGTCCAGCAGGGAGCTAAAATCCATGCATCTGACATATGCTTCATGTTGTTTTGTTTCATTCTGTCATTTGTAGAGATCTGAAAGGCCAAAACTACACAAAACTCATGGGGAAAGAAGGTCACTTGCATTTTGAATATAGGAATCTCTTACCAAGGGACTGAGGATGACTCATATATCCATGTGAGAAAGCTGTCATTCTGAGAGCGAATGACCAGTGACTTTCCTGCTGTAAGTAGCTGATGTCAGATAAGACATGGGTCATTCCAGTATGTCACTTGTTATATTATTCAGGAGGAAGATGAATCGGAGAAAGACAAAGCTTGGGGGTTTCATAAAGTACTCAGTGTTAGGGTGGTTAAAGATGCCAGTGGCATTCGAGCAAACACAGCACTGTGTTAGAATAGACACAAGTTCACAGAGGCTGAGAATGTTGGCTTCACTGGAATTTTTAATCACTTCTGGAAATATGATTTTATTTAATCAAGATTTTAGTAAGTGCCAGGTACAAAATGGATACTCAATCAATCTGTCTCAATTCAATAGCTGGATACTCACAGAGGATGCTGGAGGCACTGCAAATGCACTAAATCGAGCCAAACACTTCCTTCTAGAACTTTCCACATGAAAGCAAAGGTACACAAATAGTAATAACAGAACAAAGTTTTGGGTTGGTGGGTCAAAACAGGCTAGAGACAATAATGGGTTTGAAAATTCAGTCATCTTAAACCATTTTAGAAGTTCAAAGAATATAAAGTATTCAAAAATTTAGAGAAAAGAGAAAAATTTCTGCCTAAGGGGGGAAGTTGAGGCTGCTAAGGTTTTGCGTAGGTTTTTGTTTTGAAAAATTCAGAAACGTGAGTAGGTCTGTGTAGAGCAGCAAAATAGAGAGACGGAATAGTGCCCCACTGTGAGCCGCAGAATATTGAACTATGTGCTGGGAACATAGGATGAATAAGAACTTCAGTACTTCCCATAGCTCACAGGTATCAGAGGAGGCTGTGAGCGAGAGGCAAGGAGTAACGCCCTAAGTCCCACAGGGGGCGCACTCCTACGCAGCAGCACCAGGTGGAGCTCATTCTCATAGCTCCCCTGCCCAGGGAACAGCTGGGTGAGTGGCTGATTCCAGCATACGGCAACTGCTGGTTGTTTGTTTGTAGCACTTTTATGCTCTATTTTGTGCTGAAGTTATTGATGTATTTATTTCTCTGCTAAATCTTAAGTTCCCGGAGGCCACATAGATTTTTTATCATTTGTATCTCTCTCTGTGGTATCTGGAACGGGCCCTGCACTCACAGTGGGTGGTAAAGACTTGAAATGTAATTAAGTTTTGTACCTTTTGGTAAAGTGAAGGGTTCCACAGAAGACACAGCTATGAACTACAGCGTCCTGTTCTACCCAATTCTTGTCCTTGCCTGTTTCTTCAGCTATGTTGTGGGTGGATCTAAGGGTAGCTAGGGTTGTACTGAAGTCCCACCTTCAGAGGATGATGTTATTTTTTGAACTCTGAGGATTTTGCAGGCATTTCTATGTTCTTTTCTCTGTGTGAATAAGGTTTTGCTTCGGGTTGGGGTAAACATCTGGCAGTTGACATTGTCAACACAGTGCTTATTATAAAGTCACCTTTTGCCCCAAATTCACATTCAGTTCAATTCATCTCTGCTGCCCAATACAAAGTCAACATGCTGAAACTGGTTAGGAGGACTCTTATTTTTCACAACCGTAAACTCTATTATCTTTTAAATGATTTCATTGCTGATCGTAAATGCACCATGAAGCACATGAATAAAAATGAGGGCAAACATTTCATGCTGAAATAGCTCTAATGGTAGTCAGTATAATGGGCTGTAGTTTCAAAAATAACCAATGATGAGACTCGAGACTCTTTGGGGTCACATCCTCTTATCTTATGGTTTCTGAAAAGATCTTTGCAGGTGTTTGGACATGTAGCTTATTTTAGCTGGCTATTTACAAAGTGTTTTTACGTAAACAATTGTCCCTTTGGAGTGGAAAGGTCTATGGAGACCAAATGTAAGAAAAAAAAAAACAAAAAAAAAAAAAACAAAAAAAAAAAACAACTATGTGGTTGGTTCATGGTCCTCATCATGTCTTTGAGGATGTTGTCGCTTTAGAAAATGTTCCCTTAATATTTACAATTACTGATCATACGCCATGGGAATGGTATAACCACAATCTCTTCTGAAAGGGTAGGTGAAAATCTCCTTTGTCACTAAGGAAACAGATTTGTTCTGCTGCTTCTTAAGAAGTTATTCTGATATTTTAAAGAATTATCATGGTTTCTGGATTGTCTGGACACAGACTGAAGGATGAAGGAACCATGCCTGAGCTCATGGTGAAGTGAACAAGGCCCTGGAGCAATAAGTGGGAGCGCTGCTTCCCTAAAGCTGTCCAATCAAAATGTCTTCATTGATATGTTTTCTCCCAAGTTCCATATCTGGTCAGAGACACTGAAATCACTCAATTCCTTTGCTTGTACTGTATACCACATTTAAGAATGCTTTCCCAACATTGGAACTGGGTAATTGCATTTGAGACAGCTTTATGAACATGCAAAGTTGATCAAGCAGTCTGCTGGCTTTTCTTTAAAATTGCCACCCTTTGTACCCATAGACCTGAAAAGAATTCTCAAGGCCCGATCATTGCGTCCCATCTAGGAGGCATTTGGGAAGTTGTGGCAGCATGTCTCTTTCTGAACATGTGTAGCTGATCACTGAAGCTGCTAAGATAGTATCTCTTTTTATTTCATTAAATAAATCCATTTTCCCCCAAGAGAGTACAATAGTCAATGTCTGCCTCTGACACCCCTCTTTTGCTGCCTTGGTATTAATTTTCTTACTTTTAAACTTTGAGCATAATTTATTGTTACCTTTTTTCTCTTCTTTGTGTCTGTGAATTTTGATGAAGGTCATTTTTTGGGCAAGAGGTTCTGCGGATTGAACTCAGGACTTTGCATTTGGCAGGCAGGTGCTTAAGCTGCTGAGCCATAAGATTAAGGTCATTTTAAAGATGGAATAGAGTTCTGGAATGATTGTTTGATTCTTTTTTAAAATAGACATGGTTTTACAGAGGGAGGAATTCAAGAAATACTAGCAGAACCTTCCTAGGCATCTCCTTTTCATTATCTGTGGGGCTCAGTGGACACTGCTTTATCCAGAAAGCCTGCACACCACTGCCTATGTCAGCCCAGAGTGCTGCTCTCCAGGAGGACTGTACATTCGGGTCTCCTTTGTGGCAGCCCATGTTTACCAGAGTAACAAATCTGTTGGTGACAGGTGTGCTCGTTAGATTATGTAATGTACTTAATTATTGTATAAGCTAATAAATTGATGAGAAGTATTTGTATAAAACTAAATAGAATGCTAGCCAATTTGCTAAAAAAAAAATTTACTGAATTCGCTGTGGGTGGGCCAATCACAAAAGACTGAGGGGATATGAATTATGCTTAGCTCAATTGCTTAATCCCAATGTCTTCACTTTTCCCTTTACCATTAAAAGACTTGGACAGCATAGCCAATGCACAACAGATGTGCTTTATGTAAGACATCATGGAAATCTAACCAGCCTTGGTTCTGAATCAAAAGGTAGTAAACTTCCTAAATTCACATGTTTGTACTTACGGAGAATGCTTAAGGCACTACTTTAGAAGATTCTTGACTTTAGTTCATTTGTTTGATAAACTGACCAACTACCTACTGACTATGTCAGAGAGGAGGGCTCCTTAATATGGAAATGTAAGCTCTTCCCTCCTCTTTTTCTCATTTAATATTTTTCTTTTTACTTTTTAAAAAGAGAATAAAAATAGTAAAGAAAGACATTAGAAATGTGACAGAATTTCACTAAAGAAAATGACAGGAATTCAGTGAGTGAAGTGTTAAGGATTGTCATTGCCCTGGATGATCTAATGGTGGAAGAGGGTCTTTGGGCCACCCTGTCTTATCTGGGCCCAGAGACAGACAGGTTTTTCATCAGTTCACCTTCATAGGTGGAAGAGTGTCTCACTTACTCTTCTCTCATTGCTGGGACAAATACCTGACACTTAAAATGAAGGTAGGAAAGGTTTGTTCAGCTCACAGTTGCTGGCGGTTTCAGTCGGTACTCAGTTGCCTCCAAGGCAGAGAGGCACATGGCACTGAACAATCTTTCACGATGTCAGCAAAGAGCAGAGAGCAAAAGGGAGGAGTAGCAGCAACACTGGCTGCAGAGAGCAAGTCTGTCTGTCTGTCTCTCTTATGTTGCATTCAGGCTATCCACCCCAGGCTGGGTATAGCACTCACACCCATAGTCCCGTGGGCCTCAGATCCATAATCCCAGCAGCACTCCCACAAGTTATCCCAGTGGATCAGGAGTTAATCACAAACTCTAGAAGTTCACCCCATGACTGCATGAGGCTTTGGGGAAACAGATACAAACAAGTCATAGCAAAGAACAATGGCATGGGTAGGGAAGTTGTCTTGTCTTGAGTATCTTGGAGAAGCGCCATCTGGGTCTCTTATTCATGATGCAGCCCATGGGAAAGTGAACCACCATCACGGTAAACTTTCTGATAAAAGCAAGTCATGCACTGCCTCCTATTTGTATCTTACTTCAAACCTTAAGGTTACAATTAAGGTCTACAGATACTAGCTTTTGTTGGGAGCAGATGAAAGGCCAAAGAAACTGTTCCTTTATGATGCCACTTCTTGGGAGTCCTAATGTGGTAGAAAATTGTCTCAAGGAATTTTTTCTTAGAAGATAATCCTATTATTGAGATACTAGTACAAATATGGCTTACTTGCTCATCATTATTATACATTATAATCATCAGCTCATTAAAAAAATTTCCTTGATATCAGGAAAAACTACCAAGTTAGTAGCTTTTGTGCTACCTGGTACAGCATCTGAAGAAAGTAGGTGCTAATCAATTGTAGCAATAATGACAAATTCTCCAAAGTAGGGTATTTGGATCATTTGTGTTCAGCTGTCCCAGAAATTTGTTTCTTAGACCACTTTCAGTATTGATATATCAGCTTATTGAATCTTGCCTCATCTTTCCATTCACTGGCAACCCAGTACAGAGGATGCTGTGTATTCTGATGCTGAGATATGATCACATTGCATTTGTTCAGCTGGTTTCTCAGACTGAGCTGAATATGAGACAGATTTTTATCCACTTTGAGCCTGACTCTTTGCTTGTGAAATTCCTGCAACCTTCATGTCTGTTTCCCTTTTCTGTGGATGGCTGTTCTCAGACATTCATTTGCCTTTCCCAGATACAGCAACAGCCTGGAGGTGAATTTATGGGTAGTGTGGCCATCTTGTGAGACTCAGTGCATTTCGCAGGCCTGCTGTGATACAGACCCATCGCCTCAGATTTTTATGTGTCTTTCCATATTGTAACTTGCATGAGGCAAAGCACAAAACGACATTAAGCCTCATAAAGAGAAATTTGAGCTCATGGTGCATAACTTCTCAGTAATTCTAATTAGTATAATCTGCTTCTTGAATTTGCTAAGTGATATTTGAAAAAATATGCTAGTAGCTTTCTCACTTCTATTTAAGTATTTAACACTGGAAACTTTTCAGTAGTGCACTCAGTCTCTTGCAAAACTTCGTAAATGACTTTGATTATTTGCAGGATTATATTAAATGAGCAGGAAGCAGAGAGCTTGTGAAATGAAGAACATAGGCATAGTTTAAAACATTTGCAAGAAAATGTATTTTGTGTTTCAAAGTATGAATATTATCTGAAGTTAAGATTTTTATACAGATGTGCTCTACAGATCAACTGAAAGTGATGGGGAAAATATGCAAAGCTAAAATAGGACAAAGGAAGGTGAAGACACCCAGAAGAAGAGAGGGAGAGAATTCTAGACGAATCTATCTGTGTAGGTATCTGTGAACCTGAGTATATAAGATGGAGATGAAATTTAAAAATATACAATATATATTTACTATATGTATACACATAACTTGCACATTTATAGTCAGAAATTTTATCACTCTTTTCTCAGGAACTGATAGAAGAAGTTACAACATGGAAAAATATGACTAAATTAGTTGATTAAAAATATTACCTTTTAAAGAGAATAAAAAATACTTTAAAAAGCATTAGAAATGGTACAGAATTTCACTAAACAAAATGACAGGAATAAGCAATTCTTGTTAGAATGCATGCTCTTTTATTCAATTTATTCAGACTACCAGATAAAAGCATGCAAAATTGGTTAAAAGTAACTAAAAAGAAGAAAAAATATCATTAACCATTCCTTTCAGTAGACCAGTAGAAATCAGTGGAATAATTATCCAAGCTGTCCTATGGGTATATTTGTATATTTGTTTTTTTTTTTTTCTTTCCCTGATTCAAGTTGTTCCTTCCCTTTGAACAACAAAATATTAGTTGATATTTTAGAGCATTCTCTCCAAAAACAGAGTATACAATATTTTTTTCAAGTGTATATAGAACACTTACTAAGGTAGATTATGTTTGGGAACATAAAATGTATCTCATTACATTTCAAAAGATTACAGGGTATGTTTTCAAACCACAATGGAATTAAGTTACAGGTAAGTGATAGCAAGATAGATGTATGGAAAGCCACCCCACAAACTGGGCCCCAGGGAGTGTATGATCTTCCAAAATAGCTTATTTATAGTGGATATAATTGTGGACCTCAGGAAGATAAGTCACATCCTAATGCTTAGAATTTGTGAATATGATCTTTTTTGAAAAGAACATAAAATAAAAGGTTATTCACAAGAATAATAAAGGTAAGGATCTTAAAATGAGGCAGGACTAAGTTATGTAGATTGGTCCTAAACCCAACCAAAAGCGTCTTGAAAATTTTCATGTATTTGGTACATGGTCTTACTATGCAGCTTGGCTTTATGGTGGACCACCTGTTTTTAGCCTTCCAAATGCTGGGATCACAAGCTTGGAGGCTCGGTGTGCCTGAAGGTGGGCTGGTGCAGCATGCAGTTACCAGGGATTGAATCCCATTCCCTGTGCTTGCTTAGGGAGGTGTTTAGTCTGCTGAGCTGTCTTGCTGGCCCTCTAAAGCATCTTTATAAAAGAAAGAAGTAAGAAAACATGGCCCAGGGAAAACCCTGTGAATAGGAGGCAGACTGAGGGCTTGTGGCCATTGACAATGCATATGGAGACACTGGACACTGGTAGAAGCCAAGATTTTAGGCCTGGACACCTAAAACCCCAAGGGTGCCCAGAGCCTTCTAAGAGGGCACAGTCTTAGCAGCACCAGAACTGGAAAAACATGTTTCTATTGTTTTAAGACAGTTAGTTTGTGACTACTTGTTTGGAAGTCATAGGAAGCTGACACACCATGGGTCACAGACCAAATCAAAAGGGAAATTATGAAGCTTTCTAAACCATGTCCAAAAATATACACAGCCCAGAAAAATTGGTTGGATGGTAATGAATGAGTGCTTAGCGGGACATTTATAGCAGGAGACATCTGTATTAGAGACAAACAGGTCTCAAGTCAGCTTCAGATTCTATCCTGAGAAAATAGAACAGAAGAACCAACGAAACCCAAAATGAGCAGAAGCCAGGAAATAAGGTGAAAATGGAGATCTAAAACACAGAAGAGGAGCCAGTAAGATAGCTCAGTGGTCTAAAGCACCTGCTTAGGCAAGCCTAGATGAGCATGCAGGGACTGAGGTTCTATCCCCAGCACCACAAGCCATGCCAACCCTGCCCCCAGGATGGGCTGAGCTGGCTCCAAAAAAAGAAACAAAAAAAGGAAAAACAATAAGGAAATCATTAATAATGATAAAAAAGAACCAGTTAACTAATTGAAAAAAACAAAAAACAAAAAACAGTAGTATTGATAACCCTCTGACAGACTCTTTAGGAATTGATTATTTGATAAAATCAATGTCTTTCTTTCTTTCTTTCTTTCTTTCTTTCTTTCTTTCTTTCTTTTGTATTTTAGGGAAAGGTCTAGAGGGTGTTCAGGGTTTTACTACTAGATGGGACTCATAGTGATCCACCTGCTTATGGCCCCTCAAGAACTGGGATTACAGGCACACGCCACCACACTCAGACTCAATTGCTGTCTCAGTGTGCTACAGGGGTGGAGCCAGCATGGCAGGCTGGGGATCAAACCCCTGGCCCCTGTGTCTGCAGGCAGGTGCTTTAATCTGCTGAGCTATTTGGCCAACCCAAATGTCTCAAACACTGACAGAGAGAGAGAGAGAGAGAGAGAGAGAGAGAGAGAGAGAGAGAGAGAGAGACTGTGTGTGGTGTATACCTAGCATGAGGAATGAGTGAGGCGGCATCAGTACAGACTGCAGCTATGAAAAGGGGCCTAAGAAAGTGATATAGGGGCTGGGGAGATAGCTCAGCAGTCTGAGTGCCTGCCTGGCAAGCCCAAGGTCCTGAGTTTCGTACCTGGGACTGCATGCCTTGCCAGCCCCCAAATCAGGTGTGGCAGTGTATGCCTAAAATCCCAGCACTGGGGAGCCTGAGGCAGGAGAATTGTTTTGAGTCCCAGCTGTGTAGCAAGACAGCTTGTGTATTAAAAAAAAAAAAAAAAAAAAAAGGTGCTATAGATGCTGGGAGGGAATCAGTTATTTGTTGACTGTCCTTTCAGCCTCAGCATTCAAACAGCAAGGCTCTCCTGTGCCTCTGGGTTAGGGTTTTTGAGCATCTACAGTATCATCCCACATAGTTTTTGGTGTTTACAAGTTCAGCCACTTTCCTTTTCCCTTTATCAATGGCCACGTTTGCTCTTGCTCCCACACACGCAAGGATTCCTTTAGTTTTGGATTTTAGTTCACTTAGGTTTCTCTTTGTCCTCAATTACCTGAGACTAAATCAAACAGACGTGCTTGGAAATTATTTGGCTTATTCTGGTTGTGGAAGTTAGTGGGGGCTTTGTTTTCCTGGTGGCCTTCTGCACCCTAGCACAAAACAGGAATGCCTGGCTGCCATGTCACGCCCTGCACAAAAGCTTCTGAATTAAGCAAGGCCAAGGCCTCAGACCCTGCAGTGATGTGGCCCTGCGAGTGCTTTGGCGTGCTAGATGTCATGGTCATATGCCACACACCTGCTGGCTTAACAAGTAGGAGTTTGTGTTTTCATAATTCTAGACGTTTTTATTATGATGATTATTATCAGTTACTTTATTTTTACAATAATGAATACACTGCATATTGTTGTCTTCCCCATAGTACAAGATGCAGACAGGATTTCTTGTCTAAACCTCATTAGTACAGGTCTTTCCTTTCTTTGCACAAAGAGAAAGTAGCCATATATGTAGTCCAATAATCCATAACGGTAGTGGATTATTAGCTCATCTGGCGTCATTGGGGGCTGCTGACTTGAGCCTTTTACAGCTCAGCATATTAATATGGCTTTCCTTTCCATAACTCAGGGTTAGGCTTTCCTGA
>PVJA010004813.1:44422-83094 GCA_004027025.1 Myocastor coypus | reverse complement strand
GAGTTTTTTTTTTTTTTTTTTTTTTTTTTTTTTTTTTGTCTTTTTGAGACAGGGTCTCATTATGTAGTTCAGGATGGCCTTGAGCTCACTTTTGTAGCCCAGGCTGGTCTCGAACTCACACTGATCCTCCTGCCTCAGCCTTCCAAGTGCTGGGATTACAGGTGTGAGCCACCACGCCTGGCCTAACAGTTTCAAAACAAGTTAGTAGGATGGTTACAATAATTAATACCATGCATATTGTTGTGTTCATAGTAGTTATTCAGAGGACAAGATGAAGACCTGAT
The DNA here is from genome assembly GCA_004027025.1 of Myocastor coypus. NCBI lineage: Eukaryota > Metazoa > Chordata > Mammalia > Rodentia > Myocastoridae > Myocastor > Myocastor coypus. The sequence goes on along the minus strand of PVJA010004813.1, from coordinate 82,810 downwards.
ATCTTGTCTAAACAATATTAGTACAAACTTTTATTCTCAATGAACCAAGACAAAGTAGCTGTGTATCTATCCTAACTCTCGTGTATACATATATATACTTTTTATCTTTTTATTTATTTATTTATTTATTTTTTAATTTTAATTTTTTATATTTTTATTTTTATATTTTTTTTTACTTTTTATCTTTTTAAAGTTTCTATACTAGGAGAAAATATTGTACCATATCTTATAGATTATAAATCAAAGATACAGTATGAATCAAAACAAAAAGTATAATTAAACGATATTCAGAAAATTAAATATTAATTAATTAAAATTAAATGTTTCAAAGCAGCATTCCAAAATTCAAATCAAATCATGAGTCCAACTTGGAGGCCAGAATGTTGTATATCATATGTAAGAATCCATAATCAATTAAGAGTGCTTGCATAGTATTTGAATAGGTTAATATATACAAAGATATCAACTAAGAAGAAGTTTCCATGGTAGTGAAGAATTACTAAGAATGAAATAACATAAATACTGGAATGGCACTATACGACCAGAATTTCTAACAGTTTGAAGATAGGATATCGCACGAAGTTCTAGTATGTTGTGGATGTGGACAGAGTCCATGACACTTACTGGTGGTCAGGTGTCACTTGTGGGACTGAGCCACTGCTGTTTCCTTGAAATCCACCCTGTAGAACCAGAGAGAATCATGAGCCATTGGGTGCAGGAGAAGTCCATTTGTAGAATATGCTGATTGAAATATTCTGCTGCTATATAAAAAAATAGTTGGAAGACTTTTTGTATACCTCTTTCTGTCCTATGTTTAGTTGTTTGCCCTATTTGGTGGGTTCTTTCCATTCTCCTTAATGGAGTTGTGGTCATTTTGATCCTTCTCTAGAATATCTTTTAGTAAACTGTGCAGGGTTGGCTTTGTACTTATGAAATTCTTTAGTTGTTGTTCTTTTTTTTTTTTTTTTTTCTTTTGTCTTTTTGAGACAGGGTCTTGCTATGCAGTTGAGGCTGGCTTGGAACTCACTTATGTAGCCCAGGCTGGTCTTGAACTCACACTGATCCTCCTGCCTCAGCCTCCCAAGTGCTGGGACTACAGGTGTGCGCCACCACTCCTGGCTTCTTTAGTTGTTCTTTGTTCTGGAAGTATTTTACTTCTCTATTGAACTTGAAAGAGAGTTTTGCAGGGTATATCAGTCTGAGTTGGAATTTGTTTTCTTGCAAGACTTGAAGTACTTTGCTCCATGCTCTGTGTGACTTGATGGTTTATAAAGAGAAATATGCCATTATTTTAATGGGTTTTCCTTTAAATGTGATGTTTCTTTTTTCTAGCAGCTTTTAGTATACTGTTCCTGTGCTGAATTTCTGAGACCTTGATTATTGTATGTCTGGATGTGGTTTTAATTGGGTTGATGTTATTTGGAGTTCTATATGCTTCAGTTATCTGAATGTCAAATCGTTTCCCAATATTTGGGAAATTTTCTGCTATTACTTCTGCCCATATTCTTTTTATATTATTTGTACAGGCTCCTTCTTTCTCATTGATGCCTATTAGTCTTACGTTGTTCATCTTTGCATCATCCTGCAGATGTTGAATTATTTTTTCTTGCATCCTAATTGTTTTTAAGAGATCTTTTCTTACTTCGTCACTAGCTGCAATGGTGTCTTTTAAGGTCTGAAAGTCTGTTTTCACATTCATTGAAACAATTTTGCAAGTTTGCGATTGAGGTTTTAACTTCCTATGTAGCACTTTGAATCTGCTTCATACATTCTGTTACTTTCCTACATTGCTCATTCAAGGACCATATTTATATTCCCTATTTTTTTAATCAGTGTCTTCTTTAGAAGCACTTAGTACTTGTTTTATTGTAGGTATTATTTTGTTTTTACTTCAGAAATTATCTCTGATCTGATTTCCTCTATGCCTTTCTGCAATTGTTTCTTTACTTCAGATACTGTTATTACAGAGCTTTCAGGTGTGTGATTTCCAATTTCTTCTATGCTGTTGTCTCCTGTACTTGTTCTGGGTAGGCTGGGGGCCTGAGAACACATTTTGCTCCTTCTGTTTGTCATTTTGTATAGCCCTGCCTTCTGATCTTTGGTGTAGAGCTTTAGTAGAGTTCTTACCTTAGCACCAGATCTGGATATGCCAAGTTCAAACTCATCCAGGTGGGTATAGCTTGGGTCTGGCTGCTAAGCTCCACTTCTTTGTGCCGCAGCCCTTGGAGGTGAACCTGCTGTGCCACTCTGGCAAGATGTTTTGCTCCTGGGTCAGCTAGATAGGTCTTGTCTCTGTTTTCTCTGCAGGGAGTTCTGTGGCAGTTTTATAATAACCATCAGACACTGGGCCTGTCTGATGAAGTGGGCCCAGGGTGATCTCACTCACACATTGGACCTGGTTGCTGGATAATGAGTTTCTGGTGGGCCCAGGGCAGTCTACCTCACACATGGGGCCTAGTTGCTGGGTAATGAGTTTTTATCAGGCCCAGGGAGGTCTATCTCACACTCAGGACTGGTTGCTGGGTAATGAGTTTCCAGCCGGCCCAAGGCAGTCTCACTCACATGCTGTGCTTTGTTGTTGGGTCATATCTCTTTGTTTTTCTTAGTAGGATCCTTTTTGAGTGCAGTATGGGTGCTTTGTGTTGAAGGACATGTGAAGTAACAAGATGCTGAATCTTGGGGGCTTTGGTCCTGGGTTTCTTATGTGCTTTGTTCAAGAGCTTTCTGACAATGTATTGGCTGGCACTATCTTCCTCAGAGAGACTGAAAAGTTCATGGATTCTGCTTGCCCTTTTGAGTCCTAGCACTGAGGCACAGTAGTATTGGTCAATTCAGCAATATTCTTCCCTCTTTTTTTTTAATTTATAATAACCAAATTGGCAATCAGGTTGGCACACATAGTGCAGCCTTGGACAGATTTATACTTTCTCCGTTTTCCCTTTGTCTGTAACAGAAATGCCCTTTACTCAGTAGCAAGTACACTCAGCCTTGAGTCAGGACACGCTGCCTCATGGGGAAACTTTGTTGTTCCCACTACTGATTTGGACCACATAACCCTTCCATTCTTCACCCACAGCCTGAGCAATAGCTTCTGTGGTCCTGCACATCTCATAGTATGTGCAGAGTTTGTGTTCATATCCACCTCGGTGAGTTTCTGGCAGCCAGTGGCTGGAAAGATGTTCACCTTCACCTTAAAGCTGTTGATTACCTTCCTGGCACCATGAAAAAGAGCAAGATTATTATTTACTTTGCAATTAATAACTACTTTGTTGGGTGATACTTTTAGACTATATAAATATCCCATTATACTTCCACTCACTAATATTAGCAGCAAACTGAGGTAGGAGTCTTTTGAGTTAAAATGTAGACATACATGGATAAGTGAACCATTCAGGCTATGAGGCAGAATATATATGTATTTTATTTATTTATTTGTTTTTTGAATTTTAGATTTTCTTTCTTCCTCCCCTCCTGTCTTTGTGCATTTAATTGAAAGCCACAGCTTGACTCTAGTGACTGGCTGTTACCTGTAACCTTTAGATTCTGCTTTGACAACCCAGGGCTGAAGATGTATCTAACTAGTTTATTCTGATCACAAGAATCTATTGAGTCTTTGGACTCTGGCTCTGTTTTGTCTCTGACCCTTTGATCCATGTGTTTAGGTGGAGTCTGGAGTAAACTGCCTCTTGAATCACTTGTTAGCACACATTGCTTCTCATTATTAGGGCCATATATGATCAAATGGCTTTCTACGGCTCTATGGAGCCCTGTTATGAATCCTATGCTGTACACAAGACTGCTGTTATATGAATCACAGAAGGTAATTTATAATTGTTGGAGAATCCAGAGCTGTGGAACATAGAATAATATAAAGAAAATTTAAAAATACCAAATGTTGCATAATTAGTTGCCAGTTTTTATCATTAAATTCAGTGGAACTTACTAAAGGGAGAGAGAAGTGAAGCAAAGAATGATTAAGGAAACTTTTGAAAAATGAATCTCTAATCAAGGGTTGGTGGGGACATTATATGAGAAATCATTTGGTAAGAGTGGACAGGCTCCTACAGAAATAGAAGTCTGTGGGCTAGCTCAAGGATGAGGGTAGGAAAATGAGACATAGTCATGGGACTGCCCTTTGGACCACTTTAAGTACCCAGGAATTAGGGAAGCCACAGGCTAGCCATCTGCTAATTAAGCAGGTGTTCATAGGAGACACACCTCTGCTTCTGATCTTAGTCACAAGGCCTTCTTAGCCTGGTTGAACTAGAAGTTGGATGGCATATTGAAACAAGGTTGGTTTCTCTGAGACTGGTAAGGTATTGCTGCTCCCCACCTCACGAAGTTACCCTGCCCATTTTAGAATATACTTTCTCAGTATTTTTGAGTTTCTGGCCTCCTTAGGGGCTTTTTTTTTTTTTTTTTTTTTTTTTTTTTTTTTTTTTTTTTTTTTTTTTTTTTTTTTTTTTTTTTTTTTTTTGTCTTTTTGAGACAGGGTCTCCCTCTGCAGTTCAGGCTGGCCTTGAGCTCACTTTGGTAGCCCAGACTGGCCTTGAACTTGCACCAATCCTCCTGCCTCAGCCTCGTATGTGCTGGGATTACAGGCGTGCGCCACCACGCCCAGCTCAATTAGGGGCTGTTTGAAAAAGCTGGTGACTTCTGTTTGACATCAATGAGGTGAAGTGCTTTAGTAGTTGGACATGGTACTGCCTCGTTCCTGTAGTCATATTGTTGACAGTACTAACTCTGAGAACATGGTTTTCTGTCTGTGTCATCACAACTGAAGTATAAAACCTCTGAATTTTAAATAATGTGTTTTGAAATATATTCACGTAAATAAACCCATGAATAAATTCAGAGGTATCCCTGAAGTAGTATGTTCTTTTCATAAATTTTGGTAAATTTTCTTGATTGCCAGAGAATGGTGTACAGGTACAGCGCTCACTCTCAGGAGTTCCAGACTATAGAGTCCTCTTAAACTGTAGTACTTCCTTAAGCTTCCTATAAACCCATGGTTTATGTCTTAGTGGTGAGTGACATGTCATGGTTAAGGACAATTGTATGGCTCTGCTAAAATGTTAACTTTGAACTTAGAAATGTACCATTGGCTCTTTTCTTTACTCTAAAGAAGGATCTCTCACAAGAGCCCATTCAGTTTACTTTTCTTTTTCTCCTTTTGTGTGTGTATCTTTTTGAGTCAGGGTCTCACTATATATAGTTCAGGCTGGCCTTAAACTCATTTTGTACCTTGGTTGGCCTCAAAACTCTTAGTGAGGCTCCTGCCTCACCTTCCCAAGTGCCGGTATTACGGGCATGTATCATCATGACTGGCAAAAAGAGCCCATTCTACCATGTAGTATCTTAGGAGGAACTTTGTGCCCTCTCTGTCATTCTCCTTTTTATTAATAAGTTGTTATAATTTGTTATATAAATGCAGCTAATTAAAATAGAAAGATACTCTGACAGTAGTGAAAATGGCAGGAATTGCTGGGGTAAAAAAAAATGTAAGAACTGACAGAGGAGTTAAAAGCATTACAGTGTGGAGCTACTGACTGGACAAGGCAAATGGCATTATATACTCTAGCAGCTTCTGAAAATATCGGTGTTGGTGCAGAACAAGCCGTTAATATTTATAGTCATTTCTCCAGATAATAATAAAGAGCAGAATTTCAAACAGCCAGATGTGAATCATAGCTTATCTTGAAACTATAACTATTTCACATTAATTGTAAATATTCAGAGATGAGAAAAAACTTAAAATTCATCTATCTTGTCACCTATAGATATAACTACTTTTAGTATTGGTCTTTACCTCTCTAACCCAGTTATGTTTGTGTAATAAATACATAATATATTTATGCATTAAATAATGTATATTTATAGCAGATTTTGTCAGGACTTGAAGTTGATTTTTTTTTTTTTTTTTTTTTTCTTGTTTCAGAACCTTTGTTGTTTATTCACTCATTTTTATGGCCAGCTCAGCCCGCCCCAAGGGCAGGGCTGGCGCAGCATGTGGTGCCAGGGATTGAACTGCGGTCTCTGAAGCCGTCCAAGCTTTCCCAAGCAGGCGCTTTAGACTACTGAGCCAACCCGCCGGGCCCCTGAAGTTGATTTTTTAATTTAAAATATTTTAAGACCACAATGAATGTAATCATTAGGTACTACAGACATGTTAATAAATTTTTAGCAAAATTTTATGATTAAAAATATTCTTTTAACCATTTTAAAATATATTAACTAGATTCACATTGTGAAGCCTGCTTGTTTCTTTTTTAAAATTTATTTAGTACAGAGTCTACAAGGTCTCACTGCAAAGATTGGACTCTTAGCAATCCTCCTATTTTCAGCCTTACAAGCTCTGGGATTACAGGCCCATGCTACCATGCCCAGTCTTAGTCACCATTTCAGTGTGCCTGGGGTTGGAGTCTGCACAGCACCCTGGGGATCAAATCCCAGTCCTTGCATCTGCCTAAGCAGGTGCTTTAATCTGTTGAGCTATCTGGCTGGCCCTTAAGCCTGCTTTTTTCTTGGGTCACTAATTTATTGTGAATATTTTCTCATATGCATTATGTATATATATTCATTTTTTAAGATGGCAGGTACCATAATCTAGTTTCCTAATGTTCAATATTTAGGTTTCCTTCTTAGTTACTAATACTGCACATATCTCTTTCTTTCTTTTTTTTGTGGAACTAGGGATTGAACTCCGGACTTTGCACTTGCCAGGCAGGCACTGTGTCCCTGAGCTATCTCCCTAACCCCCAAATGTGCATATCTCTGCTTTCATCAGGATAAAGGCCAAAGAGAATTGTTGAAATTGGTGACTGTGTATTGTCAGATCACACTTTTGTTACCATGTGTAAGTGCTAATTTCATTGTATTCTTGCTAGTATTTGAGTTTAATTCTTTTAAATTAATATTTATGTAATTTAGAGTTTATTGTGGAAACACAAACAACAATAAAAACTAAAGAAGTCAATGAGAAAATACATTTTAGGGAATGGGATGCACAAGATGATTTTGGCTTATAAACACAAACCAGTGATTTTCTGAGAGAAGGGCTTAGCATATGTGCTCCCTGTGCAAACACAGGGCCTCATGATGTGTATGCTGTTCCCAAGAGTCTGCCTGGACGTGAAGAAGTGAGGGAAAGAAAGGCGTTGCATGAGTCTGAGTCTCAGAACCCAAACTGGCAAATCTCTGAATAGGAATGTATTTATTGATTGTTGTATAACTATTTTATATTAAAACTATTTTTAGTTACCCTTAACTTAGTGTGTGTTGTTTAGTCTGTGAGAAAAATCAAGTTTACCGTTATTCTTTTCATATATTTATAGAAAACTTACCTAACCTCAGAGTTAATCCTCCTGCCTTAATTTTCTTTTAGTAAATTTGTGGTTTTATTTTTTATTTATTTATTTTGGTATTTAGTACAGGGTCTACGGGATCTATTTTATTTTATTATTATTATTATTTTTATTTTTATTTTTTTTATTTTTATTTATTTATTTTTTTGTCTTTTTGAGACAGGGTGTCGCTGTGCAGTTCAGCTTAGCCTTGAGCTCACTTTTGTAGCCCAGGCTGGTCTCGAACTCACACTGATCCTCCTGCCTCAGCCTCTCAAGTGCTGGGATTATTTTTTATTTTTATGTATTTATTTTTATTTATTTATTTATTTATTTATTTTTGTCTTTTTGAGACAGGGTCTCACTGTGCAGTTTAGGCTGGCCTTGAGCTCACTTTCTAGTCCAGGCTGGTCTCAAACTCGCACCGATCCTCCTGCCTCAGCCTCCCAAGTGCTGGGATTACAGACATGCGCCACCACGCCTGGCCTTCTACAGATCTATAGGTTCTCACTACATAGCTCAGATTCTTAGTGATGCTCCTGTTTTCAGCCTCCCAAGTGCTGGGATTACAGACACACGCCACCATGCCCAGTCTCAATCACCGTCTCAGTGTGCCCCATGGGCAGGGCTGTATTTTTTACATTTAAACCAAAAATTATAGACATTTTTATTGAATAGATTTCCTCTCTTAGAAGAGATAGTTTTTTGAGCCCCCACCCCCACCCCAGGATCATGGGGTATTCTTTTTTTTGTTTTGTAGTGCTAGAGAATGAACCTACAGAATTAATGCATGCTAGGCAGTCCTTACAATTTTTAAAAGTATTTTTAAAAGTTGAATTTAAATGATTTTGGGAAAGCCATGTGTGTCGCCTAATATGCCTGAATCCTCATGATTCCCGGTTGCCTTACACCCTACATATTTGGCTTAGCCTTTTAATTTACCTACGTGATCCTGATGGATACTTGAGTTTGTAAGTCCTAAGTTAAAGTATTAACTTATTGCTAGCACCAGCTTCCCTTACTTTAACTCTGCCCTCCATTGCTTTGACTTTCCCATTAGTTACAGTGCATCTTTATCCTAGATGAGGTTTAGAAAAATTTCATCCAGTTGAAACTTCAGTGGCTTATTTTGTGTCTACTAACAAAATAGATAGACTTGATAACCCCCTCCCTCGCTTTTTTATTTTTATTTATTTTTTTTTCTTTTTTTTGTCTTTTTGAGACAGGGTCTCGCTATGCAGTTGAGGCTGGTCCTGAGCTCACTTTTGTAGCCCAGGCTGGTCTCGAACTTGCACCAATCCTCCTGCCTCAGCCTCCCGAGTGCTGGGATTACAGGCGTGAGCCACCACGCCCGGCTTCGCTTTTTTAATTAAAATTGAGATACAAGTTTTCATTACATTGCCCAGGATGTTTGGGACTCCTGGGCTCAAGCAGACTTCCTACCTCAACTTTCCAAATTAGTGGAGACTATAGGTACATGTGCCACTGTGCCTGGCTGTAATTTCTCTTAATTTTTTCTGACCATAGGTTACTTAGATGTGTTTTGCTTAGTTTCTAAATATTTGAACATTCCCCCAGTGTTATTTCTTTATCTATCTATCTATCTATCTTTCTTTCTTTCTTTCTTTCTTTCTTTCTTTCTTTCTTTCTTTCTTTCTTTCTTTCTTTCTTTATTGTCTTTTTGAGACAGGGTCTTGCTATGCAGTTCAGGCTGGCCTTGAGCTCACTTTTGTAGCCCAGGCTGGTCTCGAACTCACACCAATCCTCCTGCCTCAGCCTCCCGAGTGCTGGGATTACAGGCGTGAGCCACCACGCCCGGCTCCCAGAGTTCTTTCTGCTGTTAATTTCTAATTTAATTCTATTAATGATAATTATAGTCAGTGTGCATACTTGTAGGATTTAAATCCTTTTCAGTTAATTGTGAATTGTTGTTTTACGGCCTAGAGTATAGTGTATCTTGATCATCTGTGAACATTTGAAATAATGTGTATTTTGTTGTTTAGTGGAATATTCTCTCAGGTATGACTTTATAAGGTCCTGGGCATGTGTACAGATTGATCATTGCCTAAAGCAGAGCTTTCCACTCTTGACACCATTGACATTTGGGACTGGATAATTCTTTGTTGTGCGGCTGGGGCTGTCCTGTGCATTGGATGTTGGCATCCTTGGCCTTGATTCATTTCATGGCTAGTGCACCTTGTCTTTCCAGTTGTGACAGCCAAAAATAGCTGCAGATATTGCCAGACGTTCTCTCGTAAGAGTTCACTTTCTTAAAAAGCAGTGACTGGTAGATCTTGAAATGAGTTTAGGCACTGTCCAACAAGAAATACTGGCAGCACAGGAGGTGAGCTCTTTGGCTAAACTGTGATAAATCTTTCCTTGGGAATTATATTTTATTTAAGAGATCAGAGAAACTGAGGCTTTGGAGAGGTAGTATCCTTTGGTTTCAGTGTGTGGATTCCTTAGGTTCCTTGACTGCTCTGCATGACTTCCTCATCTTCTTTTTTTTAAATGTACTTGGTACAGGATCTGACTCCACAGCTTGGATTCGCAGTGAACCTCCTGTTTTCCGCCTCTCTAGTGCTGGGATTACAGGCATGTACCACCACGCCCAGTCTCAGTGACCACTGTGCATGCCTGGGGGCACGTGGGGCTAGCATGCATGTGCTGCCAGGGATTGAACCCTGATACACTGAGCTATCTTATCAGCCCTTCCCCGTCTTCTTGTATTGATTCTGGAATAGGAGAACCAGGAGAGGTTAACTGGGAGTTTTTAATAAAAATGTTTAGAAAATTGCCAGCAGATACCTTTGTGACATCTTTGTTTCAGCTTTCCAATTTAAGTTCCATTAGGTTGTCTGTGGCCTTTGGAGTTTAAAATACAGAACCAATCGTAACTCCCTTGACTCTAGAATAAAGGGATTTTATAATAAAAAATGATTTACAGAGACTTATACCTAAAATAGTTTTATTTTTCCTGCCTTGCCTCACCGTGGATTATAGGAATACTGCCTCCACACCTTGCCAACACAGTAGATCTCTTGGGTGGGATCAAAGTGGTGTGGATCATCAGCAGACCTTACTGGTTTTGACTGATTTCCGATTATCTCATATTCCAACTGGGCTGGTAATGTAGCAGGTGCTGAACCGGGCTTCAGTTTTTCCTTTGCTGCTGTGACATTTTGAATCAAATCCTTGATCTATTTTATGCCTTAAATCTTTGTACTGTTCAGTCACTGAGAATAACTACAGTGATATTCATAATGTTAACTTCTTAACTATAGATGTTTCTAACAGTTTAAGTAAATGCTCTATAAAATCTAGACATACAAAATAGATTGGCCTTTTCAAGCCTTATCAGCTCTTTAGAATCCATTGGAAAACTTTCCTTGCCAATTCCAGCTCACATTCATCTTTGCATAGCAGATATTATTTGTAGACAGGCATTTTTCTCTTTGCTTCTTGTCTTATCTCTCCAACAAAATTGTGTTTAGAAGTATGACTAAGGATTGGAGAAAATACATTTTTATAGTATAACGAAATCCTTTTTAGAAAAAACAATTCATTTTATATTTTATGTCATTTGAACTTTCTGTTGACTTTAAATATGATAGATACTAGGATTCTTATTTTTATAATTGAAAATTGAGCTTTATAGAAGCTAATGTTTTTCTAGCTAATACAAGGCTAAGTAAAAGGTAGTATCTGTTAGGTAGTGGGATTCCTAACTGGATAAACTGTACAAACCTGAAAAAGGTTTTTCAGTTGCCTCTGTATCTGCAGGGTGCAACATCTAGTGTTGCCAGTGAAGTATTGAGGCATCTGTGCTATATTAAGTAGGCTGTGGACAAGGTTAGCAGGGGTGGCTTATGCTGAATCACTCCTGGCCTGGCTCTGTCCCCCAGGAAGGACGGGCACTGTGCAATGGCAGGCTTTGGCTGGGTACACAGAGGCTGGTTGGATCCTGATTTCTTTATACAGCCTTCGGGGATATGTGGGTCTCGTGTTCTCAAGCACCTTTGCTGCCTGTAGTCCCTTTTTACCTGTGTGATAAAGCTGTGTGATAATACCAGTGAAAATGGGATATTTCTGGAGCAGCCCCTCCCAGTCTGCCTCATCACCTTTGCTGTTTATATAGAAGGAACCAGAAATGTGGCTCATCCAGCATGGAAACTGCAGAGAATGACATGGTGCTTGGATGTGAAAGATGACAAAGAGCCTTGCTTTTTGCTTAGCACATAAAAAGGAGGTGAAGCTCTGGCCTTGTCCTTAGCCTTGCTTTCTGTGGTAGGTTGTTCACATATTATATGGAGCCATATAGAATTTTTTTTGGCTTATTACACTGGCCTAGTAGATCTAGATCTAGCTTTTGTAGATTATTTTTTTTAATATTTTATTTATTTTTTCTTGTTTCAGAACCTTTGTTTGTTTGTTCACTCATTTTTATGGCCAGCTCAGCCCGCCCCGAGGGCAGGGCTGGCGCAGCATGTGGTGCCGGGGATCGAACCACGGTCCCTGAAGCTGCCCAAGCTTTCCCAAGCAGGCGCTTTAGACCACTGAGCCATCCCACCTGGCCCCTTGTAGATTATTTTTATAAGAGCCAGTTGGACCATATTTTCTTCTTATGGGGTTGTTTGGTTTTCTTAGGTGGAGATAAATACAGAAACTTCCCTGAAATGAAGTTGCTGTTGTTGATTCCCTGAACCTGAACTATCTGATCCGGTTGTATTGCTCTGCTCCTGAAACCTCCTGGCAGTTCTGCGTAGGCTTTGCTCTTTGCTTGCAGGACACTTATCTCAACCGCCCAGGCTCAACACCCCTTTTCCTTCTTTTAGTTGCCAAGCTGCTTTTGTTCTGCTTACTGCCTTTAAGTGTCCTTTCCTGCTGATCTTTCAGGGTCTTGACTCTTCTTACGCCAGTGTGCTAGACCACTATTCAGTGTCATAGAACAATAAGTATTCTCACTTTGCTCAGGATGCACTTCGCTGCTTGTCTGCTTTGGGCTTTCTGCACTGGTGTCAACATCTTGTCTGGTCTGAGGACTGTTTAATTCCTGACAAATTAAACACATCTCTGCCCAGACTCTCAACAAGGGATTAAGTGAACACCTTGTTTTCTCATCTGTACTATGTCCCTTAACTGCAACTGACACTAGCAGCGCCTTTGTGATCAGCTTACAGAGGAGCTGATTTATTTCATGCCAACCCCATGAGCATATTCTTTGTCTCTCAGAACAGATTTTACCTTTTCTAAAAGTCATCAAAATTGCAGTGGAAGTTCTTTGGAAAATCAGGAGCTGCCCTTCAGTAGCACTTCTTTAATTTATTCAATTGGATAGCTCGGGTTAATTTCTTTATAAAATATTGTCCTCCATAGTATTGTACTGGGATAGTCCTAAGCACAGAGATGTGCTATTTGATAAAAATAAATAATGAAGAAGAACTCAGTAAGGCCAGCCTGTTTGATAGAAACATCATAAACCTGTATGGAGGAAAACAGTATGTGACTGTGGTAGCAAGTGTAAAACAGAAGAGCTGAGGAGTAAGTAGCACAGTGATACAGTTAGCACATCACCCAGGGATAGTTTCAGATGTACTTAGATGTCATGGCTACCCAGAACAAGGCCTGTGTTGATCACTCAAAGGATAGGATTTCTGGATATCTGCATCATCTGAAGCCAGTGATTACTGGTTTTCTTACATTATAGCATATAGAGAGTCATTAGTTAAGAAGAGGCTGGGTTTACTCTTCTTAATGTGAGAAGTGGGGAAGCTGATGACCATGGCAAACGCTAAAACTAGAGAACATCGTATGTCAGCAGTAGCTCCCATAAACCGCAGGTTCTCTGAAGATGCAGGGGATGTCAGACACCTACCAGAAAGGCAACATTTAGCAAGGAAGGGGCACAGAGATGTAGGGATGAGTATTTAAGACCTTCTGTGTCAGTGAACATGTGTCAGTTGTTTTATGATGCTTTTTATTTTTTATTTTTTGTCCTTTTTTTTTTGTTTTGTTTTTTTGTTTTGAGACAGGGTCTCGCTATGCAGTTGAAGCTGGCCTTGAGCTCACTTTTGTAGCCCAGGCTGGTCTTGAACTCACATCGATCCTCCTGCCTCAGCCTCCCGAGTGCTGGGATTACAGGCGTGCGCCACCACGCCCAGCTATGATGCTTTTTAATATCATCTTTACCACATGCCTATGAAATAGGTGATGATTCCTCATGGTGTAAGTTTTTGTTAAGTACATGGACTGGCATTTGAATCCTGATGAACTTCAAAGCCTGGTTTGTTTTAAAATGCAAAGGCTGCTGATTTTGGCAGAAAAACAAGAGATAGTGAAGAAGGGCTTAACCTCATTGTCCTCCATAACATTTGCAGCATTGGAAGGCTTGGCATATGGGTTTTTTACCATCAGCTGTCGGGATCACTTATACAGAATTTTTACAAAATTAAACTCACTACCTGAGGGATTCTTGAATCTTAGTAGGTTTTAGATGGGGGACTAGGATAGCTCTCTTTCAAACAAATACCACAAAATTTCTGAGGTGATTCTGATATGCTTTTGGGAGTCATGAACAGAATGAGTATGAATGCTGGAATGAATGCTATAGACCTAATATTTCCAAAGTCTTTCTGATATGAAAGTAAACTATGGCCCAGGGAGCTTGGGAACCAGGCTTTCCTTCGTTCAGTATTTAAGATTCATTATTTGCTATTCTAGGTGATTCAGAAAATACAAAGCAAAACTACTTTCCAGCTGCCTTTGAAGAGTTTCTAGCCTGTGATCATATAGTTGGTTAGAGCCCACAAATGGAACCTTAGATTTCCCAGCTTCTTTTGTGTTCTTAAGCCTTTTGAATATTGTCATTGCCAGGCCTTCTTTGAGATCCCCCAAGCTGTGTAAGCACTTCCTGTTAACACTGTGGTAAGTCTCTTCCAAGGCCCATAGCTTCCCTAAGCCAGAAGTCTCCTGCCTGCCTTTCTGCCTCATTACCAGCCTGGTATTCAACCACTTTGCCTTAGATTCATAGGCTCACAGCTTTGCAGTTAGTTGACTGCTTTGTTCTCAGTTCGTTTTTAAGCATCTCACCTAGGAAAGGCCTGAAAAGCTGTACCATGATTATTTTAGAAATGTAGCACTTTGACAAAACTTGCCCCATAGGTGGTCACCCTGGTCTCTCTGATGTGCTTTCTAATGAGTTGACAATCCTGTGGCCCATCCCCTAATGTTTTCATAGGTATCACTGAATAGTTTTCTTAGATTTTCTCAGACCTCTCAGGGCAGTGAAGTACAGAGGTCAAGAACACTTCCTACTAATTTGGCAGAAGGTGGTGCTGGAAGGGATGTGTTGTTTGTCTAGCACTGTGCTAGGCTCTTTTTTTGTAAGATTATTTTTAGTACTTCTCAGTACCCTTGGCAGAGAAAGCTTCCATGTCTACACAATATGGATAACTGAGGTTTAGGGAAGCTAGTAACTTTTTCATTACATAAACAAGTGTTATTGCTAGGAGTCAAAGCCTGGAATCTTCTGACCTAAAGGTCATCCTTTTTGCTGTACCACATACCACATCATGCATAAGCTTTTGGTCTAGTTCAAGCATACTTTTGGAGTAGGTAACTCTTATGTTTGGCTTCTAGTATCTTCAGTGGATTTGGGGGCTTACGGCTTACTTTTACCAAGGCAGAATAGAGATTCAGAGATGGTAGTGTTAAGTATTATAATGTCAAAGGGGAGTGAAGAATGGCATAAAGGCATGGACTTTCAGCTCAGGAGTTATTTCCCATTATTCAGTATGCCAGTTGGAGATCACTAATTTCTCTTCATAGTACAATAGTGTTCTTAATTTCTTTCTTTCTATCTTTCTTTCTTTTTTTTTTTCTTTCTTTCTTTCTTTCCTTCTTTTTAAATAGTGTTCTTTTAATCCTAAACGATAGCCTGAAGTTTTATATACCTTTTTTTGGTAACATGGGAGCCTCAGTCTTTAATTTATAAAGTTATAATTCAGGTTTAGTATAGTGAGGAAATGAGAATACATACATGGATGACTTGTAGTATCAGAAGATGACTTGTACAGGTAGACGAATGAGATGCAGGGCTCCCTAAAAATGTAGAGGTTTTAGTGTTGAGTAAAGGGAATGGTAATATTTTAGAGTAAAGTTTCTCTAAAAGTGAGACCAGATAGAAAGCCTGTATTGGCAGTGGAGTTGGAAGGCTTTAGATCATGGGGGAGCAAATGAGGTCTCCAGAGAGCTATTCAATCTTTTTTTTCTTTTTTGAGGAACCAGGGATCTAACTCAGGACTTTACACTTGCCAGGCAGGTAGGTACTTGTGCCCCTGAGCTATCTTCAAGGTCCCAAGGTCTCCAGAGTGTCTGGGGTTGGAGGTTGTGGAAGATTAAAGACTGAACCTAGTTTGGTAATGACATGGGGTCCTCAGTGATAGCAACATTTGCCTATATTCATATGCATGTGTCTTGTGCAGTGTTTGCCTCAGTGGTGAGTTGCTGAGAGCCAGCCATGATACCTCAATGTGGTTTAGTATCCTTTAGAAGTCAAATCAAATCCTACTGTGTTCATATGAGAATCCTGTTATGGAACCAGTGCAGTAGAGGATTGGTTTGGGTCTCTAATAGGTTGGAAAACCAAGGCATGAAGTGATGTTAGCAGCGCAGGTTTGGATTATTCAAAACTGAAGATAAAAGTAACCTTCAGAATTCCACTTCTATGTTCTCTTCCCCAGTTTCTTTTTATCAAAACATGGTATTACTCTGTTCCCAAGAGCAAATTATAATTAAATTAACCACAGCGTAAAGCTCATCAACCTGGAGTCTCGGAATGAAGTATAGAGAAAGAAGCTGAGAAGAGGTATTATGTAATGACCTGCTTATGAGGCTTGCCATCTGCTTTAGGAGTCACGCCTGCCTGGTTAGGCCTCCCTGATTGTATTTTTTCAGGAGGCTAGATTGTTAAGGGAATACTGCGTACGTGTGTGTGCATGTGGTGTGTGTGTGTGTGTGTGTGTGTGTGTGTGTTTAGGTAAACTGAAATATTCGTGCCTTTCTTGAAAAAGATAGGTAAGTTATGAGGAGGAAGGTGAAACAGCTTTTGAGGCTCCTGAGCAGATGTTCTGCAGCAGTACGGACAGCAGTGGTGGAAGGTTTAATAGTCTGTAGAACACACTCCAGGGATAGGGAGGGGTGATCAGGTGAAGGTGACTCAGAATATGGTTGAGATCAACCATTTACCTACAGAACTGAGACATTTTTCTCCATTTGAAAGAGTTTTAAAAAAAAAAAAAATCTACCTTTTAAAAACCAGATGTTTTATGCTGTAGATGAAATCCATATTTTGAAAAAAAATACCATAATCTTCACTACAAGCTTGAAAAACATGGAGCTGAGCCAGTTTATATTGAAATACAAAACCCCTGTTGCTCAGCACTAGATGAGTTGCTCTGAAGGGACTCGAGGCTGGGGTCAGATGGAAAACTCCTCTGGTGTCTAAAGGAAAGTGGCGGGGGTGAAGGCACTGTGTCTTTGGCCTACTTTTGGATATTGACTTGGGCTGAAAGGGGTCTTTGGACTGTTGACCATGTGGCTGGGCCCCAGGAGAATGTTAATCACTGCTGTACTGTTCAGGCAGTCGACACAGGGAGTGACTTTCAAGGAAGGTCTTCACCTTTCTCTACACTTAAAGACCTTGAACAGAAAGTTTCTTTCACTTTTAGGTTTTGAAAATGTGCTGATATCAGGAAAACCAGGAAATGATTGGAGCAGTAGAGACCATCCTTAAAGGAAGGAACGTTTTGCCTATTCCTGCTGTTACTGCTCGCCTATTAGAGAACTGTGTGAAATTCATTTCCTTCTGCTGTGGACTCCTGCTTCCCTGTATGAAAGCAGTGTTGTTTTTAAAAGAACTAGTCACTGAAATTTCTGTATAGGATAGAAGAGGCTATGTTGTTTCTTATAACTGTGTCACCAAGTGTGGTAAACACCTACCTCCAAAAGTTACAGATTCTCTCTCTCTAATCCAATGCTACAGTTTCATTGGAAACTAAAGGCCAGAAAAATATAGTACCTTGCTCAAGGTCATAGCTTGTCATTTGTGGAATTTGGACCAGCACTAGGCTTCTTGATTCCAGGCCTATTGTTCTTTCTGCTGCGCCCCCACCTCCCCATCTCTTGTGTAGATTTATTTAGATAGGACCTGGGGGATGGGGGTGGGGCTGCAGGTGACCTGAGACTCCTGTGTGCCTTACTTAGCTGGAGTCTTTCAAGGCCAGGAACATTAGACACCAGCTTTCTTTTCTTTAGGTTTGCATAGACTTGGGGACAGAAAGATTTGTTTCTACAACTAGATGTACTTTTCTTTCCTTTGGTCTCTATTTTTTTGTTGGGCCCTTTTTGTGAGGCAACCTTAGACCTCTTTTGCCTGACTTTCCTAGCATCCCAACTAGCTTGAGCAGCAGACATCTGGCAAAGAGGTTTCTTCTTTGTAGGATCTTGAATAGTCATTTAAAATGTAGATTATGGTATTTCTTCCTTATAGTGGCGAGTCTTTTCAGGAGAGCAGGAATTTGCCAAGTCATTAGCTTCCTGTCCTAGACAAAGAGAGCCACAAGGTCACCACTTCTCCCACCCTCAAGCTTTTGCTCGGATTTATTTAATTCAGTCACACACACACACACACACACACACACACACCCCTTTAGTTTCTATTGTAAGTGTTCTTCTCCACTGTGGTTTTTGCTTCATATTTCAAAAACACTTAAAATGTCTCCTAATTTTGGAAAAGTGGTTCCCTCATCTGGCTGATGATTTGTGTATCTAGGAGGTATTTTAAGAAACACTGATGACTGGGGGTCAGTCAGGCCTGCTGAATCAAAACCTTAACAACACTTAGCTACTATTTATGAAGTATATTATCAGTGATGTAATAATGTGGTTTGTATGTTGGATGCTTAACAAGTGGCTTACGAATTTATCCAGAAATTGTTGAGAAAACAGGTGATTTTGTTTTCTTAAAAATAAGTAGGGGGCTGGGGAGATAGCTCCGTGGCACAAGTGCCTGCCTGGCAAGTGCAAGGTCGTGAGTTTTAACCTCAGTCCCACCAAAAAAAAAAAAAAAAAAAAAAAAAAAATGTAGGGCATGGGGCCTGGCAGGATGGTTCAGTGGTCTAAAGTACCTGCTTAGGAAAGCTTGGGTGGCTGCAGGGACCATGGTTCTGTCCCTGGCGACACATGCTCCACCAGCCCTGCCCTCAGGGCAGGCTGAGCCAGCCATAAAAATAAACAAACAAACAAAAGTTCTGAAACAAGAAAAAAATAAAATAAAAATAAAAAAAATTCTTAAAAAAATATGTAGAGAAGTACATTCAATGTGATGTTAGAAAGTGAATTTTTTTTCCCTGTAGTAATATATGAATGAATAATGAAAAGTATTTTCTGTGTTCAAAATTATAAAAACATGAATTGGCCCACCTGCATAGTACCAAATGAGGTCTACTGCATTTCAGAGAAGTCTTTTAATTTATTTTTTTTTTAAAAAAAGAAGTACAGGACTGGCCAAATAGCTCAGTGGATTGCAGTGTCTGCAAACAGGTGCAGGGGCTGGGGTTTGATCCCAGTTGAACCTGGGTGTGGTGGCGTGTGCCTATAATCTCAGCTCTTGGGAAGCTATAAACAAGAAGATCACTATGAGTCCGATCTAGTAGTGAGACCCTGAATGCCCTGTAGACCCTTCCCTAAGATGCAAAATTAATTAATTAAAAAAATAAAAAAGTACATAAAAAATGCATGTCTATGGTAAATGGATTGAAAACTGACACAAATAGAGCACTATGTTTGGGTTAAAAATAGATTGCTTTTATTTACTTTTAAATCTAGCATCTTTTTAAAAGTTACTTAAAAATGCAGCCCTCAAATATGCATATGGCTACTCTTGGGCTAGAGATGTCCACTGTGTGTTTTTTTAAAAAGGTATAATGCTAGGGATCAAATCAAATCCAGGGCCTCAGGCATATCAGACAAATGCTCTACCATTTGGTCTTGATTATTCATTTTTTATATAGACTAAATATAGAAAAATATGTATTTGAAAAATGTAATGTGTTCCTGCTCAGGCAGAGTAAAGCAGCCAGGGTTCGATCCCCAGCATGCTGAGCCAGCCCTGCCCATGGGGCACTGGGAGATAGCAATTGAAACTGGGTGTGGTGATATGTGCCTGTAATTCCAGTGCTTGGGAGACTGAAAACAGGAAAATCACTACAAGTCTGATCTGTATAGTGAGACCTGTAGACCCTGTACCAAATACATAAAAAAAAAAAAAAGAAAAGAAAAGAAAAGAAAAATGTAATGTGTTGATGCTTAAAACTATCAGAGAGTTCATCTAATTCAGTCTTCTAGTTTTATAGTTGGGAATACTGAGACCTATTGAGGAGAATAGTAAGTGACCCAAACATACTAATTAAGACCTGGGGTGGGTACCTGATAATTACATACTTACCTAAATAAGAGAAATGTCTGGAAAGGCCCTTATGTCACTGAGCTACTCCCCCGCCCCATCATGTCTGTACTAAATAATACCATGATAGATAACTGACCACTTGGATTCTCTCTCAATACCAAAAGGGATTCCACTGCTCCCCTCCTACTACCCCAAACTACCAACAGTCATCAGGTCCTAAAAAGTCCCTGTTATGGTTTATGTCTAGTTGTCCCCAGAAACCCTCATGTAGTCATTGGGCAGGGACTTCTATAGATTGAGACTTGATCCATGTTCCCTGGGATTATGTGTTTTTATACTGATAGGATTATCGGTCTGAGTAGGGCTGGGACTATGGGTGTGGTCTAGGGCAGATATCCTAAGGCAGAGATCCTAATTGGAATATAAAGAGAGACAGAGAGACAGACTAGAGTTGTTGCTCTCTGCTGCCTTGTTTGGTTGGCTGCCTCTGTCACCATTTTGTTGCTGTTCCGCCGCCATGAACTGCTGCTCTCTGCCATGTGCCACTCAGCCTTGGATCCAGCTGAGGATGGACTGAAACCTCCAGTAATTGTGACCTAAATAAACCTTTCCTTCCTTCATTTTGAGTGTCGGGTATTTGTCCCAGCAACGAGTAAAAAGTAACTAAAACAGTCCCGAATGCACCCAGAAGACCTTCCCACCCCCTTTTCTAAACTCCTTACAGGAAAGCGGAATATGGTCCACATTTGTGCAAGCAGTTTTCAACTACAGCAAGCAAAAGTGGGAACCTTGCATGACCACACTGGCTACAGTGCGGATGAACAGAGAAAGACCAGACAGTGTTCTTATGACACCTAGGAGCCAGAGTGCTGCTGACCCATGGGAAGCTCTGACCTTTGGAGGAAGAAAGCAGTTGGGTTCTCTCTCTTGTACTTCTACTCCCTCTGCTCTGGCTTTGGTCTTCTCTTTTTCTGCAGATGGACATTCTCTGTTCATCTGCACTGTAGCCAGTGTGGTCATGCAAGGCTCCCACTTTTGCTTGCTGTAGTTGAAAACTGCTTGCACAGATGTGGACCATATTCCACTTTCCTGTAAGGAGTCTAGAAGAAGGGATGGGAAGGTTTTCTGGGTGCATTTGGGACTTTTTAGGACCTGAGGACTGTTGGGTAGTAGGAGGGGAGCAGTGGAATCCCTTTTGGTGTTGAGAGAGAATCCAAGTGGTCAGATATCTATCATGGCATTATTTAGTACAGACATGACGGGGCGGGGGAGTAGCTCAGCGGCATAAGGGCCTGCCTCAAAAGGGCAAGGTTCTGAGTTTAGTCCCTGGACTTGGGGGGAGAGGACATGTCCAAAGGGGAATAACCGAGTGTGGCAGTCCACTCCCCGCCAAAGGTTCCTCTTCTGAGAATGCAATAGAAATTACAGTATGGGGGGGGGGTGACAAAGCTATGAAGCAAGTTAATGGCAATGAGTAGGGACAGTGAGTAAACAGACTTAAAAGAGGTGGAAAGTTTGGTAATTAATTTGTTATTAGAAAGTTTTGAAGATGGGGTATAGGGCAAATGGTAGTTATATTCAGAGCCATAAGGAACACAGGAAATGAGGCTGGAAAGGTAAGTATGAGAAGGGTATTGGGGCTCGAGTTTGGGGTCCTTGAAAATTACAAATGGAAATACCATAGGCCAGTTGAGAGAGTCAAATACATGTGTGTGGACTTCTAGAGACAGAGTTGTATGTAGTATTCAGAATGTAGTGAGATGTTTAAGTTCTCAGGATTGAAATCACTCAGGGTGAGCTGAGATGAATCAGCGCTGAGCCCCAAGGATATGCTAACATTTCAGGATGAAGAGTTTTAAAGGAAATGAAGAAGTGGGCAGAGATTTAGGAGAAAGAGTGAGAATATTTGATGAGTGTCACCAGTGTGAAGTGCTGCACTGCTCCCATCCAAGAGGTCCTTAAAAATGTCTCCTGGATTAACCCCTCAGAGTGGTCCTGGGCCTTGGAGAAGGCAATAACCTTATTACAGGATGTTTCAGAATGATTGGGAGGTTGATTATAAGGAGGGGGATAGGCAATTTAAAATGCTTATTTATAAAGCCTGGGCATGGTGGTGCACATGTGTTGTAGCAGTGCTTGGGGAGGCTGAAGTGGGAGGATTGTTGTGAGTTCAAAGCCAGCCTGAACTACGTTTCAGGATTGTGTCACAAAAAAACAACAAAAGATGTCTGTTGTAAAAAGTAGAAAGTGGGGGGTGGCTAGTTAGCTAATTGAACTAATGGTGAGTGGGTGATGAGATTCTTTTCCCCCTCTTTTTTCTTAAAGATCAGAGTGCCTTGGAGCATGTTAAATACTGATGAGAGAGAAGCAATGGAGAGGAGTAATTGGAGATACAACAGAAGGGGCAATTTCAAAGGGCTCTAGAGACAAGAGCTCTAGAGATAAGGTACAGGGAGGCTGAGGCTGGTGTAAGGAATTTAGAAGAAGGGGCAGGAAGGTCTTCTGGGTGCATTTGGGACTTTTTAGCATTCGAGGACTGTTGGTAATTTGGGGTGGCAGGAGGGGAAGTGTTGTGACTTTATTTTTTATTTATTTTTTATGTATTTAGCATAGGGTCTCCCTATGCAGCTCCGAGACTCGTAGTGATCCTCCTGTCTCAGTCTCCTTAGCATTGGGATTACAGGCATGTGCCACCATAAGTGGTCTCAGCAGCGTGCTCAATGTGGCCAGGGGTCGGGCCAGTGCATCATGTGGTGCCAGGGATTGAATCCCACTTCCTGCACTTGCCTAAGCAGGCATTTAGTCTGTTGAGCTGTCTCACTGGCCTGGAGTTGCAACTTTAAAATGATGCTTTTGACACAACAAATAATTTGGACAGAAAAGTGAGTGTTGAGCTGTGTACATCAGTGATATTGGGGTTAAGGCAGTGTATGCAGGAACAGAATCTCACTGCATTTGAACTGTAGTCTGAGCCAGGTTGTCAATGTGCTCAGTGTTGGACTCTCAAGTTTCCTTAGGATTGAATCGCTAATGGCAGTGAAGCAGGCTTAGACCATAGTCAGCACCCCTTAATATTTAGCACCTTGAGAAAAGCCAGAATGGATCTTTTTGTTCTGAATGTGTCAGAAAACACTTTCCACACCCCCATCACAGGCTTTTACTAATGTAACCCTACTGGGATGTGTGCATGATCTGATTTTCTAAGGCTAACATTTTTCAATTCATTTAAAACCCTTGACTTGCAGCAATTAATTACTGCTTGAAAGCTGAGAGGTGAGGTGGCTGTGTTCTCTTTTACAGCCTCTGGGGAATGGGAGGGAATGTAGTAAGTTCCATTCCTCTTTCCTCCCCAGCTCTGGGCCACCCCCAACTCAGACCATGTTGTCTTGGGACCTTGAATTTCTTAGCTTGCTGGATTGAACATGAAAGTGAACAGGATAGTGAGATGTGAGTTTAAAAGAATGAACTCCAGGCTGGGGATATAATATGCTCAGTGGCATAAGCGCCTGTCTGGCAAGCACAAGGTCCCAGGTTCAATCCCTGGTAACACACACACACACACAAAGTGTTCCATCTTTACTCTCTAGTCCCTCCCCATCCTAAAATGCTGGCCGTCTTGCCAGTGTGCTTTTGCCTCCTTTGGAGACAAACATGGTAGGTATAAGGAGAGGTCCTGCCAATACCTGCTTCCTCTTTAGCACGAGGTAGACTGCACTGTGCCTTCTATTGTGAGAGCAAATGTGAGAGGCTGAAGAAGAGGGGTTAGGACCAGGAAAGAAGATGGGTAACTTAAGTTTTGCCGCTGAGATCTCCTCCACTGCACTAGAAGGTGGAGAAGGATTTGCTCAAAGCCAGCACATCAGTGATTACTTGGCACTGTCCTATGTTGTCACTCAGCTCTCCCTGTCCTTGGCAATAGGTGGTTAACCTAGGATGAGCAGTGGGCAAAGTGTTAGGACATCATTTTTCACGAACATGGGGGGACTGAAATTCTGCCCAATATCTCATCTCCTTGGAATTGCACAATGCCCCTCCCTGCAACCCCATTTATAGCAGGCCAGCCTCAGACAACAGAAGGTTCAGTGAATTCATGGCTTTGCTGTATTTCATTTCCTTTGTGGTAAAATGGGATATAATTCTAATGGACGTTGGGTAACTTGATGGGAAGATCATAGCAGAATGTGCAGAGGATCTTTTGGAAACATGTATTGTGATTGTGCTGTAGGAAACCAGCCTGGTAGGCAAGGTCAAGGACTCTGGGCACAGTCCCAAGTTTTGGGCAGGAGACTGGGATTCTGTTGGATATAGTGAACCTGCCCTTGGCTCCCTTAGCAAGATGGGTTTAATAGTATTTGCCTCACAGGGTTATCATGAGGATGTATGTGAGAGGACTTGGTACAGAACTGGCTCTCAATAGTGTTGAATTTGAATGCAACCTAAACAGATGTGCTGGGAAGTAGCTGGGCAATGTGATGGTCATGTGGAATAAGCCATGTGGCCCATGCAGTGTTATATTGTGTGTTTCTTTCCCCATTATATTTGGGTTTTCCAGAGCAAATTTTCAGATTGATATCTATGATACTTCTGTGGTCACTGACTTGATCTTATAGAAATAAGGTTCTAGAGGCCACACAGAAATGTCAGCAGGTGGGCCTAGGCTTATAAACTTACCCTAACTATGATGCATTGACCCGATTGTTAGAATTCACTTGCTTTTTGAATGCTTATACATACATCAAGTGTTTATTGCTTTCACTGAAACCCAAGAATAACTGTTAACAGATATTTCAGAACAGTATTTTTTAAAGACTAATGCTGTCCTTTTGGTTTGTGAGGGAATGCCAGGCATTGTATATCTTATAAGTGGAAAGGATTTTTTTTTTTTTTTTTTTTTTTTTTTTCTATTTTAATCTCAGAAAGTCACTGTAGTGAAAGATTGGGCTAGTGGAGGTTGAGGAAGACATTGCGGGAGTTGTGCCTGGGCAGAACCTGACCGTGTCCAGGCCAGATTCTCCCCTCTCCAGGCTACTCTATTCTTCTTTTATTCCTGATTGGTGCTGCCAGCAGACTGGCCTAGTGTTAGTTCATCTCACTTGAGACTAGCCTGGAATATGTAGAGAGTTCAAGACTAACCTCAATTCCATAGCAAGATGCTATCTAAATAAATTAAGCAAACAAACAAACACATAGTTTTTAAGAATAAAGTTTATCTGTTGTGGTTTTTTCATTCTAATTTGGGACAAAAAATATTGCAATAAAATATTTATCTCGAATACTGTGATTTTGGCACTCTGCTACATTTTGTGCATGCACAAGTACCTCATTTCCTGTAGGTTTTACCCCAAGGCAGAAGTCTGCCCAAGTAATTCAGCTTGTTGATGCATGCTGGCATGGTCAGTGCTTTTTGGAGATGTGTAATAAGACTCCCCAAAATGGAGGGCAGACTTTTCTTAAAAAAACAGTTTGGTATGGTGGTGCATGCCTGTAATCCCAGCACTTGAGAGCCTGAAGCAGGAGGATTGAAGTGAGCTCAAAGCCAGCTGAAACTGTATAGCAAGACCCTCTTTCCAAAACTAAAAAGCAATATGTAGTTTTTGTAGTAACTTAAAAATAGAGAAGGGGGCAAGAAAGAAGATAAATATAATTCCATCAGCTACAGGTTAGTCAGTCTTAGAAATACTTTTGTGTGCTGTAGTCATAACATTTTATTATTTTTATTTTTTATTTTTCTGAAATTTGTTTATTATGTTTTTAAGGGTAAAAATAGCGAAAAAAACAGTGACAAGGGTACAATATAGTAGAGAATTTCAAGACAAGAAAAATTTAACAATGGTTGCATTACATATTTTCATCATCAAATTAGTATAGATCAACAGACATAGGTATGTAAGACTGATCAAACAATTAAACATTGACACTTTTAATAAACATTAATTTTTTAACTCTTCCAATTGGATTTTGAATTTAAGTCACTCTTCTAACAAAAAAATTGTAGGGGTTGAGACTGCAGAAAACACAAGGTCCTGAGATTGATTCCTGGTGCCACCCAATATTTATTTATTAATTTATTTCTTCTTTTGGGTCCTTAAACTAGGGAGACTACACGATATTTGCATATGTAGGTCTGGTTTATTTCACTAATGAGTATACGTTGAAAATACATCCATTTATATATGAAGTCTTCTAGTTTATTATTCCTTATAACTGAAGAGTATTCCATTTTATGAAAATACCATATCTTTTTCAACCAATCTTTAGATGATGGACATTTTGGTTGTTTCCAGGATTTAGCTATCACAAATTGTGCTGCTATAAACATAGGTGCGCATATATCACTATGATATGATTTTTTTCAGTTTTTCTGGAAGTCATAACATTTTATTGTATTTTCTTCTAGTCTTTTTGCTGTATACATGTATTTTTATATAGCTGTGCTGTTAGTAAACAGCTTTGTATTGTTATTTTATAAGAGTCAACATTTAGAATAGTAAATATTTTAATGGCTTTATTTATTTTATTTGGACAGACTTTAATTTTTGTGATCAGATTTTTTTGTGAATATGCACCTCAAATATTTTTGTACATATTTTATGAATACTTCAGGTTATTTCCATCAGATAGATTCTTAGAAATGGAATTTTGGTATCAGAAGTTCTGTTGGGCTTTTTATACACATTGGGTGTTGCTTTTCACATACCTGCCGCTGGTGTTTGTACCAGATGGCCTGGTTGCCCAGCTCTGACTGCTTGTAATGATACAGCTCTCACTCCTGTGCCTCTTAGTTCCATGGACTTGTACCTCTAATAGTAGCACTAGGCCTCCTTGTAGAGTTCATCTCCTTCTTCCTTTGAAGTCCTGTGGGATCCTCCAGTCTTCAGCCTACCCTTTTTCCTTATTTGGTATCGTTTTCTTTTTTTTTTTTTTTTTTTTAATTTTTTTATTTTTCAGGACCAGGGTTCAAACTTACAACCTTGCACTTGCCAGGCAGGTACTTGTGCCATGGAGCTATCTCCCCAGCCCCCATTTGGTATCGTTTTCTTTCAAACCCTGTAGCACCTTAATTTCTTCTGGTATCTGCCCTGGTTCCAAGTGTGTGAGCACTTTCCTCATAAAGCTTCATATATTTTTTGCCTAGCCTTTTGGCTGTTCTGTGCTGACCTTGTAGCCTCTTTCTCCACCTCTTTGTTGAAAACCTTATGACTGGTTGTTGGAAGCCTATATTCCTCCCAGGAACATGTGCTGTCTCTATTGTGTTTTGGTTGATACTCCTTTTAAAAATTGATATGCTTGAATTTTTTGCTCATTTGCTTTCTAAGCTATCAGTGCTGGGCCTTGGCTCCAGTGAAGCATAACTTCTTTATGTTTTGTCTGATGCTTGGGTTCAGTGGAGCTCAGCTGTGCCTCAGCTGGGGGCAGGACATCCCCAGATGGGATGCACCACTAGTCCCACCACTGAGAGCCAGAAGCCAATTTCACAGTACTGTTTTCTGTGTTCTTAGACTTCAATTCCTTTGTAGTCACTTAGTTTCTGTTTCCCTGCAAGAGTGTCTTGACCTCTCAGGGCTTCTGTGGAGCAGATTGGAAGAAACTCCATGCAGAGGCTGGTACTTGGGAGCCTTCTCCTCTGAGCCTATAGGAGGTTCACATGGGGCCAGCACCAGGGTGAGCTACTTGCCTCAAGCACAGAACTTAAGGCGTATCAAAACTCAGTAACTAAGAGTATTTGTGTGTGGTATTTCAAAAAACAAAAATGAAGGCAGAAAACCATAGTGAACAAAATTTCTACTTAAAGCGATGGCTCTCAACCTTTCTAATGCTGTGACCCCTCAATACAGTTCCTCATGTTACGGTGACCCCAAACCAAAAAATAATATGTTGAGAAATATTTATTACAATTTCCAATAAATAGCATTTCACCATGGCATAGCATGGGTTTCAATATGTATTTTCCAATGGCTTTAGGCAACCCCTGTATTTTGGTCATTCAACCCCCATCGGGATCGCAACCCACAGGTTGAGAACTGCTGGCTTAAAGTAATGCCAGGGTCAGCAACTGTGTGTGTTCAGCCAGCTTGCAGCCTGGACAGCAGGAAACGTCAGTAACAGCGATTCTTTCTGAGTCCAAAGCAGGCGGCTTACTGCCTTCTGGTCCCAGCTCTGGTTTTACACCAGAGGCACTTTTCCCTGACACAGGTCAGTCTGTCAGTTGGGGTGGTATGCTCCTACTCCTTTTCGATATTTGGCTTCTGACAAGTTATTGGTCTGTTGCCTAGTATTTATTTTATCTGATATGAAAGACTCCAACCTGTGCATTTCCTCCATTTGGAGGACTAAATCCTCCTCTCTGAGAAATCCTCCTCTCTGAGATTGCTTTTTGAGAATCCCAAGTAAAAACCATCTTCCTAGCATCTCTACGTACTGAGTCTTCTCAATGGTATTTTTCTTGCCAATATATTTATTTTTTAATTGAAATATCATAGCTGTATATAATTTTGAGGTAAAGTGTAATATAGCATATAATGATCAGATCATGATAATTTGTATGTTTATCACCTGAAATGTTTATCTACTTTCTGAAAATCTAGTCTTTAAAAATTTTAACTCATCAAATGTGACTTTTAATGTTTTAATCCTGTTTTGAATGTTTTATTATAGAAACCCATAATTGTTAAAATTATAATTCTAGTTTATATCTGAGCTCTGAGCTCATAGTTTGTTTGTTTTTTTATACAGGGTCTTGCTGGTGACTTCAAGTTTGCCTTGAACTTGTGGCAATCCGCCAGCCTAAACCTCCAAAGTCCTGGGTTTATAGGCCTGTACCACCATGCTGGGCTAGAGCTCATATATTCTACAAACATTGATACAAGATATCTTTGAGTCATTGAGAGCATGTAACAGAAATTTGCTTCAAATTAGATTAAGCAAAAAGAAAATTTTCTTTTGATAACACAGGGGAATCTCCTAGAACCCAACAGCAGGAAGTAAAGCTAAATTCTGTGGGATTTGGAGGGCTACCAGGTGGCTCGTCTGCTAGTCTGCTCCTTTCCTTCTGGGTTGTCCAGCCAATGAGATAGTGCTGCCCATTTCAAATGGATGGGTCCTCCCCACTCAGTCTACTGACCTCCGCACCAGTCTTCTCTAAACATGCACAGGCATACTCAGAAGTGTGCCTTACCAGTTTATTAGGCCTCCCTTAGCCCAGGCAAGTTGACATTCAAGGACTGGGATATAGCTCAGTGGCAGAGAGCATACTTGTCACGTGAGAGTCAGGGACTGGATTTAATCCCTAGTATCAAAGGAAAAAGTAATTGACCCCCCAAATTAACCATCCAAAACACAAAATATAGTTTTTAAAAGCATTCAGAGTGAAATTCATTGCGGTTTCCACTATTTGAAAATCAG
This sequence comes from Myocastor coypus, assembly GCA_004027025.1. Classification (NCBI taxonomy): domain Eukaryota; kingdom Metazoa; phylum Chordata; class Mammalia; order Rodentia; family Myocastoridae; genus Myocastor; species Myocastor coypus. The sequence goes on along the minus strand of PVJA010004813.1, from coordinate 53,599 downwards.
CAGAAATGAGATGAGTTGGGATATATATAGATAAACAGGTGTTAAGGTGAAGATAGCAAGAGGTAGACTAAGTGGTAAGGAATATGGATGTTTGCAATATCATCTTTTCAACTTTGCTGTGTGTCTGAAATTTTTTATGAATAAAAATGGAAGTTTCTTATATACTGCTGCATTAAGGAATTTGGACTTTAGCTGGGGGAACTAATTAATGCTTTTATGAGGAGTTACTAGATACACATTTTTGAATAGAATCAGACCCAGAGTACAAAAACTTAGAACTTTCTAGAAAGAAAACAGAGAACATGAGCTAAGACAGGAACTGCAGGAATGGAGTAGAAGGGATAGGTTGTGGATTTAGAGGACTGCATGGTGAAGACTAGGGGAAGTCTACTTGAGAGATGGCCTCGGTTGGGGCCGGGAGGAGAGTGTGAGCTGGTGCAAAGTCCTGTGTGAAAGACCACTGCCCCGAGGCTGGTGGATGAGGGTGAGGTAGCTTGAGTCTTAGAGGAAAGGAACTAAATTGGAATGCTCTGAAATGAACAGTTGCAATTTGCAAAAATGTCAGCATGCTTTCTAATATGAGAGCCATCTTGTCTCAGAACTAGGAGAGCAGGGAGAATAGGATGACCTGGACAAATTATTTGTGCCTGGAGAACAGGTATAATGAAGCTAAAAAGCTAAAGACTTTTATGTCATGTATCTTTGAGGAATACATTTGAGGAAATACATTTCTTGCAGGTTTTGAAATAAGTTTTAACCAAATCTTCCTAGCAGAACAATAAATGTGGAAAACCAAGTAAGTTTGGAAGTGTGAGGTTAAAACAGAAATTAACTTCTGAGAGCAGAAAGAACATGAGGCAAAATTTCACCTTGGGAAATCCTCTGTTCTCCTTTGGGGAGCGTGGACCAATAACATAAATCGAGTTATAGCAGGAATGACTGGAGCCAGATCTGGGGCTGCTGGCATGGACGTAGACACATCTGGGCACTGATGGGGATGGCTTGGCTGGCCTTAGCCATGTTATTGGTACACCCCTTCTAGAAGATGAAGATTGCAGCCTGTGCCTTTGGGATGGGCAGGGCCCCTGCCTAAGAGGCTCCTGTCTTCACCTAAGGGATGGCATGGGGTTGCACATGGAGCTGTTGATTTTTCTTCTCAACTGAAGAGGGTCGTTATTTTCAGCACAAGTGTTATTTTTGAAAGAGGGGATCATGTGTAGGACAAGTGTTTGTTGCTAGGCCAGCACGGAAATTTCTCCCCATGAAGCTGTGCTGCAAACATTGCCCGAGCATGAAGGATTCAGGCAGCTCTCATCTCACACTGCTCTCAAGTGTGCCAGGCTGCCAAGTGCAGGCGTTTTCCTTTAGTGCTTACTTTAGCACCAAGAAAGTTTCTCTTGATGTATGGCTCTGCCTCCCCCATACTGGATTGTAACCTTTGGAAAGACTGTAACTGTGTAGGGCATGTTGTCATCATTGTTGCTTCATTGTTTTGTTGTGTTTTGGAATCCTTTATAGTACTAGACAAACAAGTTGTATAACAAAATATGCAGGTATCTGCTCTGTAGCAGGCTCTGTGGTGGATGACAGATGCCACAGTGAATCAGTTGTCACTCTGCCTTTGTGCAGTTTACATCATGCAGTGGAAGAAGGTGTTAATAGGGAATTACCCAGATATGTATTTAATTATATTTACAGTGTGTCCTGTAGGAAGATGAGGGATGCTGCATAGAAGAAGAGACTTAGCCTGTCTGAGAGGAACTGGGCCCAGGACCACTCAAGGAAGGCTTAGTCAAAGAAACAACATTTAGCCTGAAACCTAAAAGATGATTACTGGGAGCTGGCCAAGCCAAGAGTGGAGAGAAGCTTAAGCAGAGATTGAGGGGGAGGCTGCACACCGGTACCTCTCAGGAAGCAGGAAGGCTCTTTGGCTACAGTGGTGAGCAGCAGACAGCTGTGGCATTGGAAGGAGCCTGGAGGGCTTACATCCCTCTGCTGCTGATGGGATTTTATTTTAAGAGGAGTGAGAAGCCACTGAGGAGTTTCAAATAGGTGAATGATACTCAATTTCTGTTCTAAAAGATCATCCTGGCTTGGCTGCATTGTGGAGAGCAGAGCATACGCCAGTGTGGCCTATATAAGCTGCTCTGTGAACTTCAGTGGACAAAAAGTGTTGGTGGCCCCACTGCTGTCTCATATAACCTCCACGTTTACCACCCAGAATACCGCATGGCAACAGTACAGTGCCAGATAGCTTGGGGGGAAGGCCCTCTTTGGGTCACGTGACCCTCAGCTGTTGGCTGACTGGGTCCTATGTGCTCTGATTCTGTGTGCAGTAGTTGACAAGCCTTGGGCATGTGTAAAACCATTTGATTTCTTAAACTCTTTTCTTTTATTCCAGATAGGCAGGTGCCTTTCCTGGAAAGACAAAAGTCTGAGGGTCTTGCTAGGGGATTCTCCTGCCAAAGCCTCATGAGAACACCCTCAGCTGGAGACGTTCTTGAATCATCTCAGTTCCCAAGAAGAAGAACCACTTGTTAGCTCTCCCGGGCTGTGACTGCAGTTGGGTTCTGCGGATCTTTCTTTCTTTCTTTTTTTTTTTTTTTTTTTTCCTAGGACCTGGGTTCGAACTCATGACCTTGCACTTGCCAGGCAGGCACTTGTGCCACGGAGCTATCTCCCCAGCCTCTTGTTGATGTTTCTGTACCACTGCCGAACATTTGCCAGTGTCAGTTTTGTGCCCACAGCCCTCAGGAGGAGAGGCAATTGAATACTCAAGTCATTCCCCATCTGGGTGTTCTTTCTGCCTGAGGAATGAACTGCTCTGACACGTTCCCCAGAAGGAGCTGGCACATGGTGGTTGTTCACTTGAGGCAAGTGAGGAGAGATTGACGTTCAAAAAATCCAAGCCCCCACAGACATCAGTGTTGACAGATGCTTCAGATTGACCTTTTCTCCTGCCCAAGCTTTGCTGTGCTCCTTGCCATCTGCTCTAGATCTAGTTTTGAAAATTGTTCCTTCCAAAACTTGGTGAAGTTATCTTGAGATGGTGTTTGTCAGCTTCTTGGTCATCACTCTGGGAAATCATGAATACTACATAGATGGTGTACCCAAGTCCTCACTGGAGGAAAGTCCCAGGCCATTTAGGCTTTTCTTAGTGCCTCAGTTTCTCAGTCCAACATCTGGAGGTTGTAATACATGACCTACTTACTTCACAGGGTCTGAAAAAAGTAAAAGGGGGCTGTTTAGTTCAGTTCTAACCTGGAGATACGTTTTCCTTGACTTGAGCAGGGTTTAGAAGAATTTTTTGAAGTCTGTTGCCTAAATTTAAAAATGAGGCGATTTCACTTCTATTGGAAATCAAGTGGCTTGGCATCCATGCTGGGGCTTATATGCCACCATGGTCGCAGATGGCTGACCATGAAGTGCTGCTGCTCAGGAGCGGGGTACACATTTTCTTCTTTGCTGCAGTCCCCCTACCCCCCCCCCAGCTTTGTGACAGTAAATGTGTCGCCTGCCTTGCTACCTATCTGTCCCTATTAGACATTTGGGCTCCTGCTTTGATCGTAAGAATATAATTTACATTTTGATCTCTAAAATAAGAAAATATGATGCAGATACAAAGGGTCTTTAGAGAAAGAGAGGTAGAAATAATCTTTATTCTTCACTACCTCCTAGGTGGTAGGTGCTTAAGCCTATCATTAAATCTTCTGGAATACTGTGAGGGAGATCCTTGCCACCCTTCACAGGTGAGAGGCCAGCTTCAGAAGCATTGTAGCATGTCTGAGCTGGACTTTGAACCTCCCCCGTTGGAGTTTGAATGCATACCACACTGTCTTTAGGAAATGTAAACATTAGTGATATGGGACCCTCTCCAGAAGCCACCTGAATGCATTTTGACTTATGGTGGGCATGTGAGTAAGGGCTGTGTATGTGCCTTACAGTGGCATGCATTCCTTTCGTGTCCATAAAATGCTTCTACAGGTTAAGGATGTAGCTTAGCAATAGAGCACCTGACTGCCGTGCCTGAGGTCCTGGGTTCAATCTCTAGAATCTGGAAAAAAAGCTTTTATAGCTAGACACAGTGGCACACACCAGTAATCCCAGCTACTGAGGAGGGTGAGACAGAAAAAGATCTTAAGTTTGAGAGCAGCATGGACAACTTAGTGAGACTGTCTCAGAAAGTGGAGAGGCTTGGAGATGTAGCTCATAATACTCCTGAGTACTAGTTCAGTCCCTAGTGGTACCACAAACAACTATACACATGTACAAGACAAAATGAAGAAACAAAATTTTAAATAGAACTATAGAATATTTGAAGGAGTACTTTTTTTCCCCCCCTTAAAATAGTTGTCAGGTGTGATAGCACATATCTGTGATCTGAACATTCTGGGAAATTGAGGCAAAAGGTTCACAAGTTCAAGCCCAGACTGAGCAATGTTGCAACTTTGCAAGACTATTTAAAAAAAAAAAAGAATAATAGAAGGGCTGGGCATATAGCTCAGTGTAAAAACCCTGGGTTAAATTCCTGGTACTATAAAACAAAACAGAGTGATTCCCTTTTTTTCTAGCATCATTGTCAGCATTATTGGTAAACATATAAAAGCAGAGCGGCTTCATTTCCAGCTGAGAAAAAATGTAGGTGCAGAGCCTGAACCTTAAATGGAGTCAGTTTTTCCTTATGTAGCCACTGAGCAACTATCTGTAATCTTAGGGCGCTGAGAAACTCAATTTAAAACTGACTAATTTAGGCTTATTTTCTTCCGATGAAATAGAGGGCAAAGAGACCAGTATCTTGTCCAGGGTTGCTCTTTCATCTCTATCTGCTGAGTAAATTCTACCTTAGCTTGGTTCTCTGATCTTTTAGAAAAAGCCTCTGAATATTTATTTTATGCTCATTTTCTCTTCCTTGAGTAATTTAAAGAAACTGCGTTAAATAAGCAGCGTCCATGGAGCCTAACCTTACTTTAAAACAGAGTTTGTGTGAGAAGGAAAGTAGAAAACAAAATAGAAAATGAGCCTGAGTGAAATTTTCTTATTTTGGTAGACTTTGACTCTTTAGGCTTCTTATTTTTTTTGGAATCTCAGACAAATGGATACCCTTCCTAGAGGTAGAGATAGGCCTTATGTTGGGAAATGAGGTTTCCTTATAACTACAAGAAATAAGCAGGTGACAGATATTTTGTTCCTAGAATCTAGGCCTGATTTAAAAATATCTAGCAAAACCTCTTTGGCAGCAAATCCAGAAACCCTATTTCAGCACCATGATGGGCTTCTTTGTCTCTCATTCCTGGTCTAATCAGTCTCATTGTCTGCCCAGCTGTTTCCCATCACTGCTGATAATCACTTGGGTGTTTTTCTTCTCCATGGGCTCACCTTTGCTCCTCAGCCCTCATTTTTCCTTGCTAAGTGGAAGTCACTGGTGTCCTGCTTCATTCAGAACGACACCTGGGCCTGGTACCATCCGGTGTGATTCAGTGTTTGACGCAGAGCCAGGAGAGGCACTGCTTGCTTCTTCTAAAGCCCCACCGCTGATGTCAGGTATGATTAGACTCCTGACCAGGTTTTATTTGTCTTTAAGAAGTTTCATCTGGAGATTGTGATCTTTTACTGATGTCAGAGCTAAAAGAGATTTCAGAGACTCTAATCCTCCTAGTCAGCCAGGGAGAGGTCATGATATATGACCTGCTTACTTCATAGATCTTAGAATGGGGGTTCTCAACCTGTGGGTTGTGACCCTGACGGGGGTCGAATAACCAAAACACAGGGGTCACCTAAAGGCATTCCAAATCATAACTAGCAAAATTACAAGTTTGAAGTAGCCACCAAAATTATTTTTTGGTTTGGGGTCACCAAACCAAAGGTGACTGTATTGTGGGGTCACAGCATTAGAAAGGTTGAGAACCACTGTGGGCTGTCTAGTGCACTCCTAGCCTGTGGAAGACTGATAACTATTATAAATTCTCACTTCTTCCGCAGTTATCTGTCATGTTTGCTTATTTGAGCAGTAGAGGTCCAAGTTACCTCTGTAATTTTGTTGGTGGTGCCACAATCAATGACAGTCTTTTATAAGTGGTGGGAAACAGCTAATCTTGTGAGTTTAAAGGCTTTTTTTTTTTTTGGTGGGACCAGGGTTTAAACTCACAAACATTGTACTTGCCAGGCAGGCACTTGTGCCACAGAGCTATTTCCCCAGCCCCCAATCTTGTGAGTTTAATTTTTTTTTCTTATTTCAGAACTTTTGTTTGTTTGTTTATTTATTTTTATGGCCGGCTCAGCCTGCCCTCAGGGCAGGGCTGGCACAAAATGTGGTGCTGAGGATCGAACCATGGTCCCTGCAGCTGCCTGCAGGTGCTTTAGACCACTGAGCCATCCTGCCGGGCCCAATCTTGTGAGTTTATTTATTTTTTTTCCAATTCTTTTATTGTTTAAATTTAACAATGGTTATATTACATATTTTCATCATCGGATCAGTTTAGATTAATACATATAGGTATATAAGATTGATCAAACAACTAAACATTAACCTTTCTAAATCCACATTACTTTTTTTTTTTCTTTTCCCCCTTTTTTTCTTTGAAAGTTGACCTACTGCATATTGTCCTCACAATCATTCTATAGAGTGCAGTGTGTGGGCATGAAATCTTGTGAGTTTAAATGATGCAGGATTTATAGGAAAATACAAATTAAAATCTTAAGGATATTGATGAATGGTTAAAATGGAAAAGACCTTAGTGTTATGAAGGATATGGAATAACCAGGGCTTTCATGTGACTGTTGGGAATGTAAAATGGTACAGTCATGGTGGAGAGCTATTAGGCAGTTTTTTATAAAAATATACTTGGCCATATAATCCAACAATTCTATGCCTAAGTGTCAGGGTCAAAGAGGCTGTAATTCATGTGTGAGATCCCAAGTGAAAGCATAGAGGCAGACAACAGCAATATAGCAGTAGTAGGCAGTGGAGCAGAGCAAGAGCTGCCTGTGTCTTTATTGGTTAGCTGTTGTATAGATTGTTGTCACATATTTACATTCTTATATGATGGCCTCACTGGCACATGTGTAGTTGTTCACTGCTAAGTCCTGATAATATAATTGTGCCCAATTGTGTTCCTGCGCTCACAACAAGGTCATGTCCTCCAAGCTGTCCAGAAGCATCATTCCTATCCTGAGCTTTGAACACTTTGGAAGAGTGTCCCACACTAAGTATTTACCTAAGAAAAACAGGATCATCTATGTTTATTTTTTTATTAATTTTAATAAGAAAGCAATAACAATGAGACAGTTTCAAAACACAGTGGGACAGCCACAATAATTAATGCAATGCATATTGTTGTCTTCAAAGTAGTTGTTAAGTCTATGTGTATTTTAAAAAAGACTTTTGTTAACATCTTTAATTCATAATAACCAAAAGCTGGAAACATTGCAAATAAGTGTCCTTCAGCAGATTAATAGATACAGTGATTATGGAATATTTCTACAATGGAATTGTACTTAGCAAAACACCAATCCAACTACTGGTGTATGTGACCATGAGGATGAATTTCAGAAATGTTGGGCCAGTGATATGGTTCAGTGGTCTAAAGCACCTGCTTAGGAAAGCTTGGGCAACCGCAGGGACTGCAGTTCAGTCCCCGGCTCCACATGCTGTGCCAGCCCCACCCCCAGGGCAGTCTGAGCCAGCCATAAAAAAAAAGAGAGAGAGAGAGAGATTATGTGGATGCTGTGCCAGTCCTGTCCCCAAGGCAGGTTGCACCAGCCACGGAGTCTGGGCATAGTGGAATATGCCTGTAATCCCAGTGCTGGGGAGGCTGAAAAGAAGATCACTATGAGTTCGAGCTGTGTAGTGAGACCCTGTAACAACCAAATACATTAAAAAAAAAAAGGAAATATTATGTGGACTGAAACAAGCCAGACACAAGAGAGCATAGACGATACAAAATGTGATCAAAGTCTATGGTGAATATTTCAATTAAAAAATTATTAAAGTGAAAGATACATCATTTTTACCAGTTTCTATGAAGCAGTTCTGAAAGTCTTCTTTATGAGTGTCTTTACAAGATATGTTAAAAAATATGGTGAATGTTCCTGCTGAATTTGACAAGCAGAGAGGTAGGGTCTTAAAAATATTGGTTGTGTCAGTGATGTGTGCATACCCATGTTCATAATAGCATAACTTGTAATAGATAACTATTGGAAACAGTGCAGATGACCATCAGTTGATGAATGGATAATGAAGATCTTTTTTTTTTAATACAATGGAGTACTATTCTGCCATAAAGGATAATCTTGAGATGTTTCTAGCTAAGTGGATGCACGTTAAGGCTGTACTCTTAAGTAAAATAAATTGGACACACATGTTTAAATATCACATTGTTTCTCTGATATGAGAAACTTGAGTGTCAACAGGGACCAAAATGTATAATAGATATTGTGAAATAGGAAAAAAAAAGTTCAAATGGGAAGGAAAACTGGGGAAGGGGAACTGCCAGCTTGATAGCTCAATGAACTAAAGCACCTGCTTAGGCAGAGCGCAATGGTGGGGGTTTGTGCTGTGCTGTGACGTGCTGTGCCATGCCAGCCCTGCCCACAGGGCACATGAGACAGCTGTTGAAACTGGGTGTGGTGGCATATGCCTGTAATCCCAGCGCTTGGGAGGCTGAAAACAGAAGAATCACTGAGTCTGATCTGCATAGTGAGACCCTGTAGAACCTGTCTAAATGCAGAGAAAAGAAAACTAGGAATGGCAAAGGGGAAAAGAAAGGAACAGAAAAGAAAAAAATGAGAAAAGGAAAAATAGAAACAAAGGTTTTGTAAATAAGGGGAGAAGAGGTTCAAGGGAAGGGTGGGGAATGGGGAAAAGCATCAAGTTACATCATGTACAGGTACAAATTCCTTGTAATGAGTACAATTGTTGTATATAGCTGAAATGTACCCATACATTTCATTAAAATCAAGAAACTTAAGTATTGCTGTGTGTATTCCTTTGCCTTATCAGGTCTGGTGCTAGGATGGGCTGGGAAGATAGCTCAGCATCCTAAGTACCTGTCTGGCAAGTATAAGGTTCTGAAATCAATCCCCAGTAAAAAAAAAAAAAATATATATATATATATATATATATATATATATATATATATATATATTATATATTATATATATTATATATATATATCTGTT
>PVJA010004813.1:0-44322 GCA_004027025.1 Myocastor coypus | reverse complement strand
AAAGTGGCAACAACGATGGAGTTAGTGTGAAGTGTGCATGCAGGGGTGGAGGTATTCTGAGTGGGATCAATGACACTATGTTTTTTACTGTAATAAATTTTTAACAAGCATTTTTAGGCCTATCGTATGATTTCATGTGTTTTAGGGTGGGCAAAGCTAAGCTACAGAGCTGAAACAGATCTGAAGTTACTAGATGTTATGGAACAGAAAGAGATAGTTTTATAAAGGAGATGAAGAGCTGTTTGTACGTTGCCTGTGGTGTGGCTACAGGAGTACATGAAGTGAAAACTCATCAAACTACACATGTAAAATTGGTGTGTTGGGTTGTGTATAAAGTTGGTTTAAAGTGAAAACTAAAAAGATGAAGGATCTAGTTTGAATTCTACTACCTGGTATGTATATTTAGAAATGAGCACTGCTGACAAAACCAAGTCCATAGTCCTGCCTGGCAACACTGGTGCCGAGTTGCACAGCTGCCCTCCACTTGCATGGGCCAGATAGATTAGTGTCCCGAAGTGCCACTTTGTCTTTTCTATTCTTTTAAGTAACAGAGGAAATTTAATTTATTTATTCAATGCTCACTATGTGGTCACTTCTCTTCCAGGGTATGACAGTCCAGAAGGGAATGAACTAGACAAAAATCTCTAACCTCATAGTAGATTGTAAATATCCATCTACATTTTCATCAAAAATTAGGGTGATAGTGTTATACGAAGAGTGCTATATATATTTTAGGGAAATGGGAGAACAAACTTTTTCATTCAAGTCAAAAAAATCCTAATATATATAATACACAGGTCACACTTGCTTCACCTGCTTGCTTCACCAGATTAGATACTTTTTCCTTTTGTGATTCAGTAAATTCATGGTTGAGATCATTTTCATGTTTCACTAAATGTCATTAAGCAGAGAGTCTAGCACAGGCCAGTTAGATTTTCTTACTTCTATCTAAACCATCCTCATCTTGGCTCTAGATTTTTCCATTTAACCAAGGTCTTATGGTAGAACTTGGTCTGAAATAAGCGTCTCTCTTGACAGTCTCTTCTGTTGACAGCTCCTTCTGTAATAGCCTGGACCCTGCTTATCTCTGGCGGAGTCATTACCCTGATCTATGCGGTAGACATATGACCTGTGCTTGAGAAATACTGTGGGTGGTGTCTCACCTATGTCTTCTGACCTAGTAACTTATACATCTAGTTCGTCAGTGACACAGTGACAGTGGTGAACATTTTGGAATGACAGATCCTAGTAGGCTTCGAATTCATGATTAAATCCTTTTCACCTAAATTAAATCCTTTTATAGACATAGACACTTTTAATAATGTGCTTCCATGTTAGGCATAGTAACTCATTGCTTTGATTTTTATATTTAACACAACCATAGGCTTTGAGAATCTGGTCCAGCTCTTCTCAGACAGTTGTGCCTGTAGGCTGGCGTGGTCGCTGACCCATTTCCTTCATCCTGGCAGGCAAGTCATTTTGCTGAACTACTGCTTCCATCTGCTACTGCTCTGCTCCCATCTGGTGGCAGTTATGTCAAATTGCAGCACCATTAACCTGCTTCTAAAAGGACTGACTGATATTTTGATGGTGCCAGGATCATAAATTGAAATGCCTTTAAAACATGTCCTATGCAAATCTGGTGAAGGAAATAGCCCATCAAATCCTCTTTAAGCAAGAAAGGCAGAAACTATGACAATTAGTATATGAAATAATACTATGACAATCAGTGTGTGAGCAAATACTTGTATGTATATTTTGGAGTTTATATTGCAAGTCAAGCTATCTCCTCAGCCCCTGCAATTCATCTTTTAACTTGTATATCACTTTGGTAAAGTGAAAGGGTTGCTTATTTCAAATAAAGGAAATGCTCAGTTCTATTTTTTGTTCTATAGCACTGTCAGATTCTTTATTTTCTAAACAAGTACTACATGGGTTTTCTTTAAAATAGGTAAAGTGGAAAGAATATTTCTCAGATAGTGAGGAAGGGCAAGGGCACAGCTCCAATTTCTGTGCTTAAATAGCCTTGGAATTCCTAGGCCTTATCTGGCTTTTCTCCCCCAAAAGTAAAATTCTTGAACTTAATGTTGTATAGGGCTTAGTGCTACTGGTGCAGCATCTATAGTGCTGTGATTTTTTTGAACATTCAAAATATCCATAAAATGAAGCTCACTTGGACTATACATGAAATAATTACAAATATAAATATAAATTCTATACTCTATACTACCACTTTACTTGGTTCTAAATAATTACAGAATGCATTAATGATTTTAATGGCCTTTCTTGAAAAAGAACAAATAGACTAATAGCACTGAACTAAAACTACTTTTTTTTTGATACTAGGAATTGAACTCAGGCACTGAAGCTGCTGAGCTATCTCCCCAGCCCTAAAGCTGCATTTTTTTTTATAAGACCAATTCTGGTACCCTAAATTTAAATGAAAAAGATAGGCATCTTAGAATTTAGAAGGTGTGTGTATAAAAGGGTAGAGGGAGAAACACTTTAATTTTCAATGCTAGATTTTTTAAAAACTAAATATTTAAAATTCTGGAATTAAAATTAATAATTGAGGACTGGAAAAATAGCTTGGCAGTCTAAGCACTTGCCTGGCAAACACAAGGTCCCAAGTTTGATCCCCAGTACCGCATGTTGTGTCAGCCCTGGGTCCCCAGTGCTGGGGAGGCTGAGACAGGAGGATCACTATGAGTCTTAACTGTGTAGCCAGATCCTGTATCAAAAAATAAAATAAATAATGGAGCAGTTTAATGTATTATAAGCAAATGGAAAAATATTCTTGGTTAGAGATTAGAGGATTAGAAACATAGTAAAGGTTGGATGGCAGATTCTTATCTGAGTACCATTAAAAAATATAGTGACTCAAAGTACTCAAAAGAAGCAATCTCAGCTACATCATTATCACAATGCACATTTGGGACATTTGAATTCATTAATTTTGTTTTTACAGAACCATGTTTGTATTTTATGGAAACATAGAACAATACTTTATGATTAAGGCTCTTTGGTTGTGGCAAATAGAATCTCACTCAACTTTCAAAAGGGTTAATTACTGTAATAAACATCAGGAAATGCAGAGACAGTCAACAGCAGCTACTGAGGTGTCACCGAGGGTCAGAGGCATAGATAGAATCAGTGCTCAAGTGTTACTTCCCAGAGGCTGTAGATTTCCACATTGGCTGCTCACTGATCTGGGTCAGTTTTGCAGGTGCTGCTAGCTTCAGTACCAAGTTCCCAGACTGATGAGTTCCTTCCGTGTTCATGTCCACCTGATTAGTGACCATGTTTGTACATGGAATAGGCCAGCAATTTTTTTTTCTATATAGGTCAGTGGACACAATGTGCGAGTTAAATGATGGGTGGGTACAAGCAGGCAGATGGACTCAGCTGTCAGTGTAATTGCCGCTTGTGTCAAAGCCTTCACCTTTAACAGTTTCTCTGCTCCTTGTCTATCAGATCCTCTTAGCAAGGTCATTGAATACCTCATACTGTGCTGTTTTTTTTTTTTGTTTTGTTTTGTTTTTGTTTTTTTAGCTTTTTGACCCATTTAATTTTTATACAGTGTCCTAGTCACGGTGCAACAGGAAAAACCAAAGTAAATCATGCAGGGTGATATACGCCTATAGTGCAGCTATTCAGAAGGATAAAGGAAGAATGAGCTACCCTGTGCTGTATATTACTATTGTGAGGACAATATGCAATGTGTCAATTATTGCGAATGTACTACTAATGTGTTGTGAAACTATCATACTGGTATTTCTTATTAAAAGTAATAATAATAAAAAGAGGGCCAGGGAGATAGCTCAGTAGAATAAGAGCTTGCCTGGCAAGCACAGTGGTCTGAGTTCAGTTCCTGGTACTGCAAAAAGAGAGAGAGAGAGTGAGAGAGAGAGAGAGAGAGAGAGAGAGAGAGAGAGAAAGAGAAAGATAGATTGCGAGTTGGAGACTAGCCTGGACCATACAGCGATGCTGTCTTTTGGTTAAAAGTAACAAGCAGGCGGCAGGCAGGCATGATGGGTTAGAGGGGAGCTCAAAGCCTGAGTTCCATCCCTAGTGCTGCAATAAAGGGCTGTCTCCGGTGCTCCATACAAGGAACAGATAGTGGCCCAAGCCATTGGGTTTTCCTTTCTGGATTCCTTATCTTTTCTCCTTCCTAGCTCTAAGTTTCCCATCACCCATTTCTCAGTACACTTCCCACTGTATCACACATGCTCTCAGCAAATGTAGTAAACCAGCAAAAAGGTGTGAGCTTCCTTTCTGGCCGCCCCATGTTGCACTTTGGAAATGAAATTGAGGTTAGGAGTTCTAAGAATTTGCGCTATCTAGAAGTCAACCATAGGACATTGTGAATTTCTGCTAGAGTTGTATAAATTTCTGTAATGAATTGTGAAGTAAGATTTTAAAGTGCATATCCAATAATTGAATCCTACATGTCTGTTATGTAGAAGAGCACTTCCATACTGTTTTCTGTCTTCTTAGTAGCCCACAAAATAGGGAAAGCAGAAAGTCTTCAAGGTTTATTGATTTGAACTGAGGGGTGAAATGAGGAAGGATGAGAAGAAAAGGAGATTCTTGAAATAAATAAATGGATGACTGTTTATTATAGCAATTATTAAAATTTTCTCACCTCTGTTATGAAAGAAAGAATCCTGGACTTCAGTTAAAAACAAAGCAAAACAGCAGGTTTTTGATTTCAATCCCTGGTACTACAAAAAACAACAAACATCAAACAAACAAAAAAGCAAAACAAACAAGACTTTGGTTTGAATTGAATATCTTCTAAGCCTTTGTTTCCTTCAGCTAGTTATTGTTTTACTTGGAATGATAACCCCACTCTCACAGGATTGTGCTGTGAATTTAATAAGAGTCTCAGAATGCCCAGACCAGTAGTTGGAATGTTGCTGGATCTTCACTTCTAACATTCATTCATGTGTTTATCTGTGAGCTCTTTGGAAGACAATTGCTGTTCTTCCTTGATTCTGGGATAACCGTTAAGGAATGTTGCTCTGACTCTTGGCCTAGTTCAGTCAGTCATATCTCTTAAGTTCTGGAACCTAAGTGTCTTTGGGCCAGGCCAGCCTTAAGGCTGGCTACCAGTGACACAGTACCATTAACAGTAACAGCAGCAACCTACAGCCACCATGACTTTTTGAATTTGACTGAAAAGAGCTTATGTGTGTGCTTCTCTCACAGGTGGATTTGCTATAGTATTTCTGGTGAGGACAAGCAATGGGATGAAATGTGCCTTGAAACGCATGTTTGTCAACAATGAGCATGACCTCCAGGTGTGCAAGAGGGAAATCCAGATCATGGTAAGGCTGCCTCCTGAGCCTTCACTCTTCACGGGAAATGGAGCTAACGTCTGCTCTCGCAGAAGAAAGCTGCTGGTGGGGGTGGGAGTCACCCTTCCCAGAGATGGCAGAGAGGCCTTTGGCCAGGGTATAGTCCTACATTGGTCACCCTCAGCTAGAAGTTGAGCAGGAACAAGACTTTGAGACAGTGAACCAGAGAAGTCATTTGGGACATTGGGGAAAGCTTATTTAGCAACTTAGTTCTCAGAAATAAACTGTAGTGCACAATATGGAAACCCTAACTTTTTAAGGAGCCTCCTTTTGTAGCTCTGTCCTTCTCAGTTACCACTCCTCTCTCCCAGGCTTCAACCCTCCCGAGCTCATTAGCATTTCATGAGCAGATCCTTACTCAACTTTATATTTTGTACATGTAGTTTCTAAAAAACCTAGAAACTGTGTATAAACTCTTAACATTTCCATTTGTAAATGTCCAAAGAACAGTTGAAATTGATCACTGGCAATAAAATCAAATAGTGGTTGTCTAGGTTGAGAAAGTGGCCAGAAAGGGGGCATATGAGTTCATGGCCATGGGAATATGTTGCTTTGGGTAACATTCACACAGGGTATGCAGACATCAGAACTCAAATGAACACATTAAATATGTGTTATTATATATGTTGATTATATACATTGTATATGTTAATAAACTTACATATATACTAATTACACATATTATATATGTCATTGATATAAATACGGTTAATTATATACATAAAAATTAGTTTCATATATTAAGTGTACATTGGGATTTAAAAACTCATCTTTACGATTCATATTTATATTATATTTAAAGAAAGAGTCCCTATGCATTAGAGATACATGCTGAAGTATTTCTAAGTAAAGTAATGTCTATGAAGACTGTAAGTGGATGTAGAAGAGAAACAAGAATGGGCATGTATTAATGATCAAAGCAGAGGGGTGACTATAGCAGTCTCCTGCCTATGCGATATTATGCATAATAAAAAACACTGTAATTAGTCTTCCATTCCTTTGTGTTTCTATAGTATTTTGTTTGTACCAATTATATTGTTTAATGTGTTATGTTTTAAGTAGTTCTGAAATTGAAAAATTAATTATATATAATCAGAAACTTTATACTTTCCATATACTGCTTGGCACTTAGTAAATGGGTTAATACTTTGGATGAAATGAATACATGAACAATGGCAATAGCAAATACATGTGTTTACCTGAAGATGATAATTTCTTTTTTCCCTTTATTTTAATGCCTTTGTAAAGAGCAAAAAGAGATCCAAGTGAGGTGGTAGTACCCTTGTGGTATTTCACCAGGCTTTGCCTGCCCCTACCCTTCCCTTGAAGGAAGTCAACTTTTCAGTGTCTGGTGAGAGTAACTAATACTGCACTTACGCTACTGAAAAAAACTTCAGGATAATAGAGAACCTGGTGTACTATGAATCCTAGAAAGCTGACACTATCTGGGGAAAACTGTTACCACTGTAAATTCAGTCAACCAACCCCCAAGGCTCAAGAGCAGGTAGATCTGCTTGCAAGGTGCCAGTGTCTTCCCACTCCCCTGACACATGGCCAAGCTAGTTTCTTCCAGAACACAAAGGAGGGGACATGCCTAATTCTTAGTATAGAGACATTGTTACCCCAGTACCGGAACAGAACTAACAAAAATTGAGGCAAAGAGAATGCTGTGCTCCCTTTCACACACCCAGTGGATATCTGGGTCTTCCTCATTCCTTCTCCTCTCTCCTCCTTGTTCCACACTCTAAAACTTTGCTGCTGCCATGTCTTCTGGTTGGGTTGCCCTCATTCATTTACTTGAATAAGAAATGCAGTTCTAGTCTTTCACTTTCTTCTATTCATTTAGAAACAGTGGGAGGACTTACTGTATACTAGGCAGTTATTGAAGAGCTACAGAAGCACAGGTTCACAGGATCCCACAACTAACAGGCCTGAGTAGGAGTCAAGTTACATGGGCTCTAGTTCTGATCCAGTCATGTATTAGCTGTGAAAGTTTTGTTTCATTTTGTTTTAACTTAACTTGTTTTGGGGGTTACATAATCAAATAATTGCACTGAGTTTGTTCAAAATAGCCAAGCAGTTCCAAAGGTACTAGGCCATTTCAGGGTTCCAGAGGCAACCATTTGGTTGATTCTTTTGATAAGTTTCTGAATGGCATACTAATATTGCTACTTGTTGAATTTTCCTCCATTTTAGGTAGTATCTGCTACGGGAAGTAAAGGTTAAGCTCTTTTGTCCCCTGCTAAGCACTTTTCCTAAATGCATGCAGCATTTTCATCCCCATTCTTCCAAAATATCAGGAAACTTTAACCATGTATTGGTTGTGTTATTATTAGTTTTAATATTATTTTGTAAGAACTATTATAGCTGAATGTTATAGAGGACAATGATTATACCTTATTTGACTGTGTTCACTAGAAGTAATAATTATTTTTCTTCTATTGGTCTTAGCTTTCGATGTACTTTCCAACAACGTAATCCCTAAACCTAATTTATATGAATTGCTATTTGAATATTTAGCTACATTTAGTATTTTCTGTTTTGTCATCTTGAAATTTTTTCACTTGATCTTCTGACTTGTTGCAATCTAGATTGGTTACTTAAGCTAACTTAATTTGATCTGCAGTGGTAGCAAACCTGTGGCCCATGTGCCTTGCTGTTTGTATCATTGAAAGCTCTAAAAGGTTTGTCATCACTGTGACCTAAGCATTCCCTTTAGCTCACTGTTCTGTTAGATCTGATCTGGGATCAGGGTAATAAAGTATTTATACTATGAAATGAGGTGTGTCCCCTGTTCTGGTGTTCTGAAAGAGATTGTGTAGAATTAGTGTTGATTCCTCTTTAAGCTTTTTGTGGAATTCTGCTTGTGGGCCTTAGGATTTCTCCTTTAAGAGTTTTAAGTTTCAAATTTGGTTTCCTTAATTATTATAGGGCTGTTGACTGATAATTTCAGAGGAATGAATTGTGATATTTTATATATTTGAGGAATTCATCCATTCAGGTGAAATTTATGCTTTTAGAAGTTGTCTTGTTTTAGTTTCCTACTTTTGACTCGAAATTCTATGTTTTTAACTCCTCTAAACTCACATTTCTCTCA
The DNA here is from genome assembly GCA_004027025.1 of Myocastor coypus. Taxonomy (NCBI): domain Eukaryota; kingdom Metazoa; phylum Chordata; class Mammalia; order Rodentia; family Myocastoridae; genus Myocastor; species Myocastor coypus. The sequence goes on along the minus strand of PVJA010004813.1, from coordinate 35,865 downwards.
CGAGCCATATCCCATCCCCATCCCTCTCAGGGATTATAAAAATTGTGAAGGGAATTGGAAGATGTAGTATTGTTTCTGACATACAAAGACTTGCTGGTACCCAAAAATGAGGAATTCCACTTATAGTGGAAGAAGGATGGACACGCTACAGTCAAATGCAGATTCTAATTCTGATGAACAGCTGGAAGTGGGACTTCTGATCTGTTTGCCTGAAGGCAGGAAAAGATAATAATTATCTTCAGACTTAAAAAGAATAAGAACAGAGATAGGAAAGATCTAAAATGTAAGATGTGTTAAGCATTGTTCTGTGTTCATATCTACTGGCCCGTAAGAATTACATTCTCATTGAGCTGGATAATGAAGACATTGAATTGTTGCTGATGATGTTTGAAGACTTACTTAGAACAGAAGGGAAATCAGACAATTCAAGGCAAGTAAACGTTCATATTCTTCTCCTAAAAGGGAAGATGATAGATTCTGTACAGTAGAGAGTTCCTTAGGTTTTATATGAGACAAAAATCTGGAGCACATGATTTTTAAAAATTCTTTGATGCTACCTTTAGTGTAAGAAAAGTTGGTGCATGTGTACCTAACACATATTGTTTGAACTTAATTTGCTTGGAAGAAAAGGGAGAGGAGGGAAAAGGAAGAGAAGGAAGGAGGGAGGAAGGGAGAGGGGTAGTTTTCTAAGGGGATGTGTACAGAAGTAGAAAGTAACTTAATATTTTGTTCTGTTTGAATGTTAATATAAAACTCATTGAACAAAATAAACTTTTAAGCTGTGTTTTTACTTGGATGAATAAGCAGAGCTCCAAGGAGCCTTGCAGTGTAATCAGTAAAACCATGTCACATAAAACTATATCTTGCTTTAGGAACCTTTTTGCATGGGGGTATAGGCAGTTAATCCAGTGTCTGGGGATTTTTGCCAGTTTTTGGTAAGGACACCCATCATCTATCTATGGGCAAATGGAGGGTCTAGGCTGGCTAGTGCCACAGTTAAATATAAATGCTTCAGTTATTAGGATTTCTGATCAATATTTTATTTTTTATGACATTAATATGGAGGAAATATTCTAAGGAAAAGCGCATGTCTTACCACTAGTTTCATGTTGTTTTACATTTAACAAATAACTGGGTAAAAGAAAAATAGACATTTAATAATTAGGTACTTAATATAAACTTGGAAGATGTAATGGCTATGTTGGGTGATGGAGTGACGCTTACAAGAGCAATGGACTGAATCTAATAAGATGAAATAACAAGGTAAGGTCATGTTCTTGCATTTTTATTTTATTATAATCAACTTCAAGCATATAGTTTAGGGGACGCAGATTAAAAGCAGCATGAATGGAAAAAGACATTTAAGTAGTCAATTAACTCAGTATGAACATGTAGTGTAATGTGGCTGCCAAAAGAAGAAACGTAATTTTTGGCTACATTAATAAAATTATACAAAGTAGTAGTACTGGTTTACTCTGCATGAATTAGACCAGGCATGGAGTATTTCATTCATTTCTTGGGGCCATTCATTGTATCCAAAATGGTCTTTAAAATCCTGTAAAGAGTTTGATATAGTAGCATATGCCTATAATCCTTGCACTTTAGGAGACTGAGACTAGAGGATTGCAGCTTTGAGCCTAACCTGGGCAACACAATGAGATCTAATCTCAAAATAAAACATGGGGCAGGGTGAGCTAGGGATATACGTCAGAGGTAGAGGGTCTCTTTGTTTGATTCTTAGTTCCGGGGGAAAAAGAAAGACCCTATCAAAGGAAGTGGGACTGTTTAAGGTAGAAATGAGAAAAATTTAGTCTAAATAATGCTATTTCATGTTGGAGAAGTGAAGAAATAGACTTACTAAATTTATTTTACCAATTTAAAAAATCAAGAGATACAAAGTTTTAGCTGAATTTAAGCAAGAACCTTTGAACCCTTCTGTATAGATGGACTAGAGGCCTAAGGAAATGGCATTATTCTAAGAAAACAACTTGTCAAAAGGATATAGGTAGGGGCTGGGGAGATAGCTCCTAGGCACAAGTGCCTGCCTGGCAAGTGCAAGGTCATGAGTTTGAACCCTAGTCCTAAAAAAAAAAAAAAAAAAAAGATGTAGCTAGAATTCAGATGGGGGCTGTCTGATTACCCTAGATCAGTGTTACTCAAAGAACTTCTTTTTCTGTTCTTCCCCTGTGTGTTACTTTTAACAAAATTCACTTCCCCTTAGCTTGTTATATTACTTTTTTTGGTACCAGGAATCAAACTCAGGACTTAGTGCTTGACAGTCAGTAGCTTGTGCCACTGAGTTATCTCCCCAACCCATTGTATTATTTTTTGTTGGCATAAATTGAGACAAAAAAAATTGAGACAAAATTTATGTTCTATAAAAATCCTTTTAAGTCATATGGTTCAGTAGTTATTAGTGGATGTACAAGACTGCACACCTCAGCATTAATTACAGAACACATTTTATCACTCCCAAAGGAAACCCCTTACTTGTTAGTAGTTACCAACTGTTCCCTCACCTTAGCCCCAGTAATCAGTAATTTACTTGCTATGCCATATGATGGCCGCCATGGAATCATTCAGTGTTTGAAATGTCTAGCATTCACTTAGGACAATGTTTTCAGGGTTCCTCCCTGTTGTAGCATGTATCATTACTTCCTTCCTTTTGACATCTGTATTGTAAATACACCACATTTTACTTATTCATTCATTAATTGGTAGACATTTGGGCTATTTTCACTTTTTGGCTATTATGAATAATGCTTTTAGGAACATTTTTGTACACAATTTTCTGAGAACATTATGCTTCCTTTTTTCTTGAGTATATGTATAGGAGTAAAATTGTTGGGTCATATGGTCACTGTGCTTTCTGAAGGACTGCCAGATTTTATATTCGTACCAGCATTATATAAAGGTTGCATGTCTTTAATGTTTTTTATTTATATTTTTGACTATAGTCCTCCTAGTGGATATGAAGTAGTATCTGATTAGGGTTTTGATTTGCACTTATAATGATAATATTAAATGTTTTTCATGTATATGCTATTTTTATATATGTCCTTTGAAAAATTGTCTATTCAGATCCTTTGCTGATTTTTATAGTGTTTTCTTTTTATTGTTAAGTTGTAAGGGTTCTTTATTCTTCCGAGTGCTAAATCCTTGTCATATATAGGACTTAAATATTTTCTTTTATTGTCCTACTTTTAATTTTCTTAGTGTTAGTGAAACACAATTTTTTCTTTAATTTCAAAAATGAAATTTATCTACTTTTTCTTTATGATGTAGATATTATAGCTAAGAAACTGTTACGTAGCCTAAGGTTGCAAAGATATGTGCATGTTTCGTATAAGGAAGTTTTAGGTCTTTGATAGGTTTCAATTTTTATTTTTTGCAGTACTAAGGCATGAACCCCTTGCACATGATAGGCAAGTGCCGTACTAGTGAACTGCATAACCAGCCCTTTTCCTTTTTTTATTCTGTGACATGTTCTTCTTAAGTTGCCAGTGCTGGATTTGTGGTTTTCCTACTTCCGCTTCCTGATTGGCTGATGACAGGCATTCACCTGTGATTAGAGTTCATTCTTGTACATGATGTGAAATAGGGATCTATACTCATTCTTTTTAGCTTTAAGTAAAATAATTTATTAAAACTGATTTTTTTTAAAAAAAATGTATTTAGTACAGAGTTTACAGGGTCTCACAACACAGATCAGACTTATAGTTATTGTTCCTGTTTTTCAGCCTCCCAAGTGCTAGGATTGGGAGGCTTCAGCATGCCCAGTTTCAATTGCCCTCTCAGTGCACCCTGGGGGCTGAGCTGGCACAGCATGCTGGGGATCAAACCCTTAAAATTGATTTTTAAAAAGTCTTAGCTTAGGGACCAGGGAAATAGCTCGATGGAATAAGTGCTTGCCTGGCAAGCACAAGGGCCTGAGTTCAATCCCCGGATCTGCCAAAAAAAAAAAAAAAAAGAAAAGTCTTAGCTTGTATCTGGGTCATGATCATATTCCTTAGCTTGCTCATGTTTTTCTTTCTCCACTTTAGTTCTCACTGACTTTGGATTTTAATATTATCATTACAAAGATCTGACTCTATAGACTTTGAGATGACTTTCTAGGATGTGAGATGATTGCATTTCCTGAACAGGTCCTGACACAGGAAGTGCTCAGGGAACATTTGTTGGATGAATGTTTCCTCTGAACAGCCCTTTGAAATCACATTGCAGTTCCAATTGATGCTCCATCCTGTATCCCAGTTGGTTGGCTTGAAATGCTTCATTATGGGCAAAAGGCTTAAGGCTAGGTGCATAGAGTACCTTCAAAGCTTGGTAAAGTAGTTATTCTCTTCATATATTCTTTTTCTTTTATTGAGACAGGGTCTCACTGTGCAGCTCAGGCTAGCCTGGAGCTTACTTTGTAGTCTACATTGGCTCGCCCAGAATGATCCTCCTGCAGAGTGCTGGAATTACAAGTGTGTGCCCACCATGCCTGGCTCTTCATATATATCTTAGAGAGAAGAAAACAATATGACCTGCTTAAAATCATGTTGAATTCACTTTAGTCCCTACAACTAGGAAAAACATAATTTTTTTTTTTTCTTGTTTCAGAATCTTTATTTGTTTATTCAATCATTTTTATGGCCGGCTCAGCCCGCCCCAAGGGCAGGGCCGGCTCAGCCCGCCCCAAGGGCAGGGCCGGCTCAGCCCGCCCCAAGGGCAGGGCCGGCTCAGCCCGCCCCAAGGGCAGGGCCGGCTCAGCCCGCCCCAAGGGCAGGGCCGGCGCAGCATGCGGTGCCGGGGATCGAACCGCGGTCCCTAAAGCCGCCCCAGCCCTTCCAAGCAGGCGCTTTAGACCACTGAGCCATCCCGCCAGGCCCCAAAAAACATAATTTTTTGTGTGTATTAAAAACTAGTTTATTTTCTCTCTGTCTCTCTATGTCTTTCTCTGTATCTTTCTGTCACTCTCTGTCTCTGACTGCCTGCCTGCCTGCTTCTCTTGTCTCTCTGTCTCTCTCTGTCTCTGTCTCTCTGTGTGTCTCTGTCTCTCTCTGTCTCTCTGTCTCTCTCTCTCTCTCTCTCTCACACACACACACACACACACACACACACACACACACACACATTTCTGAAGATAAGAGTGCTTCTGGGTGCCAAGGAACACTGACACAGTGAACCAAGTCCTGAACCCAGAAGCTAAGGGTATGCCTTTATTGTTAGATTCCAGAGGGGCCTGTGGTTCAGTAGGGCAATAGAATTCCTATAAGGTATGTGGCTGTGAATCTCAAAGACTACTAGAAATACGTTCTAGACCTTGTGCCTCAATCTTACCTTTTAATATATTATTGTTATGTCTCTGTGTTTATATTATCTTTGCTGGCGGAACTGACTCACTAATTCCATACCTATTGGTGTCTGTAACAGACAATGTATTTCTCAACTCTTGTTCACAGAGGGACCTGTCAGGGCACAAGAACATTGTGGGGTACATTGATTCTAGCATCAACAATGTCAGCAGTGGTGATGTATGGGAAGTTCTCATTCTTATGGATTTCTGTAGAGGTATGTGTATGAACCATGTTTTGTTTTGTTTTGTTTTGTTTGCTGTATTGGGGATTGAACTTAGGACCTTGCACTTCCCAGGGCTTGTGCTTGCTAAGCTACATCCCGAGGCCATGAACCATATTAAACTGCTTTCTCTAGCATTTTTATTATCAAGGACATAGGGATAATTTTATTTAATTTGTATTATACTCTAAACTATATTGTTTTAGTTTTAGAGATAGCTTTAAAAGATACAGATTTTGCTATAAACTTTAAGTTATTAAGATGATAAGGCAAAAAAAGATAAGGAACCATGGTACAAACAATTAAAAGTAATGGGTAATACAAAACCCTGTTTTTATTGGGTTTATGAAAGTTTGGTCATGTTTATAAATGAGAACATAGGATAATTTGAATGAATGTGTTCTTTGTGGTGCTTTGAAACAAATGATGAAGACACATAATAAAGGCTGACTCCAGATGGACCAAAGAAACAGTGCCACTTCCCCACCCCCTCACTTGTGTGTTCTCTTCCCCACTCACACTACCATCCTTGTGTTACTGGGTAAAAGGATCCTTTCTGTGATGGAAACCATCTTTTTTCTCCTGGCTATAGAGCTATGATTTCTAGTAAGGCTACATTTAAATGATGCTGCTGTTAACAGTGGCATTTCAATAGTTGAAATCTTGAAGTCGCAAAGAACATTTGTCTGTAGAGATGGAGGCTGTAGATTGAAAGTGTTCACAGAGTTGATTGTGTTCTATATAACCACTGTTTGCGGGTTTGGCTTTTTTAGCCTAAGCAGCTGCCACCTACAAACTTGGGCTGTTGTCTTACTATGTTGTAATTGCTCTTGGCTCCGGTAACATTTTCCTGCCTTTAAAGATACTGTCTATAAACTAAATATGTTATTTATCTGAAAATCGTGAGATCAACCAGTAATTTCAATCTCCATTATATTAGCTACTAGCCAGTTTTATAAAACATTACCAAATTTGAACTCAACAGTTCCATTTTCTCCTGACCATTCTTTTTTTTTTTTTTCTTGTTTCAGAATCTTTATTTGTTTATTCAATCATTTTTATGGCCGGCTCAGCCTGCCCCGAGGGCAGGGCCGGCGCAGCATGCGGTGCTGGGGATCGAACCGCGGTCCCTGAAGCCGCCCCAGCCCCTCCAAGCAGGCGCTTTAGACCACTGAGCCATCCCGCCAGGCCCCCTCCTGACCATTCTTTTTTGGACAGTAAAATGTTTCGAGGCTAGGCAGCAGCACAAAGATCTGCATGATTTTGTAAGAGAAGTCATCAGTTTTTTGGTCCTGCAGATGAAATGCTGGTGTAGCATTTCCACAGGCCAAGCAGTAAGTGAGGAAGCCAGAATTATATTCCCAAAGTACAAGCTGTAATGCTGTCTCCTTCCTGCTCCCTGGTCTGCTGTGCCATCTGATTCTAATGCAAAGGGATGGCTAGTAAGGCTGTGGCCTCATCTCTTACACAACAGGGGCAGTATAGGCGGGGACCTACAGCAGGACCATTTCATCAGTTCTCCCACTAATCTTGAAGACATAATGAGGACAGCTAATGTCTGGGTACTTTATAAAATAAAGGAACTGTTTTTGATGCATTAGAGGAAGCAAGCATTGGGTTAGTTTTTAAGAAATAAATCCTGAACTGTGAGGGCACTGAGGCTTCAGTCTGGGTTGGTCATTTTTGGCTCTGTTACTTTCATCTGGGCTGTTTCTCTTTGGATAGCTGCTCCTTCTTGGTCTGAGTGACAAAACTGTTTATAACCTCTTCTTTGCTTTGCACTCCTCTCAGGAGGCCAAGTGGTAAATCTGATGAACCAGCGCTTACAAACGGGCTTTACAGAGAATGAAGTGCTACAGATATTCTGTGATACCTGTGAAGCTGTTGCCCGCCTGCATCAGTGCAAAACTCCTATTATCCACCGTGACCTGAAGGTAACGGTCCACACTGTTTTGCTATGTGCCTTCTTGCTGAGTACTTTTTCTCTATCCCAGGGATGGAGTAGCTACGTGTGGGGATATAAAGGAATTTTGAAGCATGATCCCTGATTCCAGTCTTACATCTACTTGGAATGAGTGAGACGATAGAAAGAAAACAATATGGTGCAGCATCAGTTTTACTACATAAGTAGCCTCCAGAAATGACATTTATCAAACACCAGAACCCATGATATTTTCATTTTTCTTGCCAGACTCCTGAATTCACATTTCCAGAGATATGAAAAATAATACATTAATTAACCTGTAAATGCATGGTTTTTAAAGATCTCTTTTATATTTTGCAAAAAAAATCATTAATTAGCAGCACTGGTTTTAAAAATAAGTGCTGTGCCTTTCATGTGATAGTCTCTCAGTGTATATGTTGAATGGAATTGACATCCCATTAGGATTTAACTTAGCTTTTTTTTTTTTCCTTTAGTCTATTTGGACTACACAGCTCAGGCTCTTCGATTCTCCTGTTTTCAGCCTCCCTGGTGCTGGTATTACAGGCATGCACACCACCACACTGGGCCTTGGTGGCCAGCTTAGCACACCTGGATGCAATGCTGGCATGTGGTACCAGGATCAAACCCTGATCCTTGCGCTTACCTAAGCAGGCACGAGACTGCTGATCTATCTTGCTGACTCCCAGCTGAGCACAAACTATGTGTCCTTTATTCTGTTCTCTTTATATATACTTTCTCATGAGAGGAAGAGATTAATACATTTTACAGTTGATGAAACTGAGTAGGAGAGAGGCTGTAGACTTTCTTAAGAATCATAAAGCTATGAAAGAACAATACCAGAATTTGAGTCTAGCTCTTCTAATGCTAAATTAGTTTCTTTTCCTTATATCTGTGTTTCAAGAAACATGTTTCCTGGCCAGTGACTTGTGTTCCCTGTTGGGCTTGCTAAATGCAGGCTGCTCGGTTCCTCACTAAGCCTGGGGCCTAGAGTTTTGGTAGTGATATCAGGAAATCCCAGGCATTTATATCTTAATAAACAACTTGTGTTGTTTTGATACTCTCTAAATGGTCATAGAAGCATACTTACATATTTTTAAGCAGTTGTTATACAAGTCATTCCATAAAATTCATCTTTTAGTAGTTTTTACTGTATTTATAAGGCGAGGTAGGACATCACTATCTAATTGCAGAACATTTCATAGTCTCCCAAAGCGCTGAATCTATTGATCGTTACTCCTCATTCTTCTCCTTTACCCCAGCCTTCAGCTTCTACTAATCGACTTTCTGTGTCTATGTGTTTTTGTATTTTGGACATTTGAGATTGATGGAATCAAGTGATATCTTCTGTCTTCTTTTACACAGGTTAAAGTTCATCTAGGTTCTTGTATTTATTAGTACTTTATTTTCATAGCTACATAATTTATTGTATGTATATGCTCCATTTTGTTTATTCATTAATTCAATTTTTTCCATTAATTAATTGATGGACATTTGAGTCGTTTCCACTTTTTAGCTATTATCCTACCATGAATATTTGTGTTCTGGTTTTTTTGTGTGGACCTATATTTTGAATTCTCTTAGGTACATACCTAGAGATAGAATTTCTGGGTCATATGGTAACTGTATATTAGCTTTTTTTTTTTTTTTTTTTTTTTTTTTTTTTTTTTTTTTTTTTTTTTTTTTTTTTTTTTTTTTGTCTTTTTGAGACAGGGTTTCACTATGCAGTTCTGGCTGGCCTTGAGCTCACTTTTGTAGCCCAAGCTGGTCTCAAACTCGCACCGATCCTCCTGCCTCAGCCTCCCGAGTGCTGGGATTACAGGCGTGCGCCACCACGCCTGGCTATTTTAGCTTATTGAGGAACATTATTTTTCAAAATGGCTACACTGTTCATATCCATCAGCACTTTACACTTTCTCATGACCCTTACCAAAACTTTTTATTGTCTTTATTTATCTTAGCTACCCTAAGGAGTATGAAGTGGCACATACTGGCACTCCTGTGCTAAGGCAGTTAGCTTACAGGAAGACACATCTAGACCCCCACAAATGTTAGACAGCCTTTTCCTTTGGACCTCTGCCACAGACCTTTTTTTTCCAAGGAGAAAAAGGAGAATGCATCTTGGTGATAATTATTATGTACCCAATATAAATATATCATTTCATGGGAGCACTACACATACAAATGAAACATTTAGACTTGAGACAAGATGTGAAATAAAATGTGGAAGAGTGGTAAGGAGTCTTTTTACAATTTTGCTTTTTGGTACCGGGAATCGAACTCTGGGCCTTGAACTTGCTAGGCAGGCGCTGCGCCACTGAGCTACATCCCCAGCCCATGAGTGGTAGGGAGAAGAGCACGGAGTTGTGTAATATATCGTCAGATAGTGGGAACGAGCAGCTGGGATATTTAGAGAACCTTTGAAGGGTTAGTGGGATAGGAATGGTCAGGGAGTTGAACAACATTCCAGGCAGGGAGAAGAAGAGCTGGAGGGCTACTGATAACAAAGTGTGTGGAGACAGGGAGATGGGTAAGAGTCAGTTCCAGACTAGGCTATGGTGGGCTGCAGGCCTCTGCTCTAAGTATGTGTTGATACTTTATTTGTAGTTGTCTTTATTTTATTTATTTATTTATTTACTTATCCTAGTCTTTTTTTTTTTTTTTTTTTTTTTTTTTTTTTTTTTTTTTTTTTTTTTTTTTTTTTTTTTTTTTTTTTTTTTTTTTTTTTTTTTTTTTTTTTTTTTTTGTGGGACCAGGGTTCGAACTCACAACCTTGCACTTGCCCAGCAGGCACTTGTGCCTCAGAGCTATCTCCCCAGCCCCTATCCTAGTTGTCTTTAAACATGAGTGAAATTCCTGGTTGAATTCTGTGAGTGTCTCATTTTCTCTTCTGTCATTGCTGGGACAGATACCTGACACTGAAAATGAGGGAAGGAAAGGTTTATTTAGCTCATAGTTACTGGAGGTTTCAGTCCATACTCAGCTGGCTCCAAGGCAGATTCACATATGGTAGAGTGCAGCAGTTCATGGTGGCAGAACAGCAACAACAGCAACAGAGTCAACAGAAAGAAAGAAAGTCTGACATTCAGACTCTGCCTCAGGCTATCCACCTCAGGCCACACCCATAATCCCAGCAGTATTTAGACCCATAATCCAATCCTTGGATCACCCATAATCCCAGTGGATCATAAATTAATTCCTCCCCCTATCCCTCCCCCCCCCCCTGCTCCCCCACCTGTCTTTTTGAGACAGGGTCTCCTATGCAGTGCAGGCTAGCCTTGAGCTCACTTTTGTATCCCAGGCTGGTCTCACTTATTCTTATTCTCCTGCCTCAGCCTCCCAAATTCTGGGATTACAGGCATGCACCACCACACCCGGCCCCTATCAATCTCAAACTCTAGAAGTTCCCACCCCATGACTGCATGAGGATTTGGGGGGACAGCTAGACACAAACCATAACAGTGAACATATGTTAGCTTTCCATTACTATAAGAAATACCTGAGATAATAAATTTATAAACAGAAAAGGTCTATTTTGCTCACAATTTTAGAGGTTCTAGGTCCACAATCAATTGGCTCTATTGCTTTAGAGTGTGTGGCCAGGCAGCACATCCTGACAGGGAGCTCATGGCAGAAGAAAACTGTTCAACTCATGTTTAAGTAGTGAAAAAGAGACAGAGAAAGAGTTCCCTTGAAGAGCATGCCCCAGTGATGGAAGGAACTCCCACTAAGCCCTGCCCCTTAAGAATCCTAGAGCACCAACCTGGAAAACAGGCTTAAACATATATGTGCCTTTGTAGAACATGGTAGATCCCAAGTATAACACTTATGTTTTTAAATGAGAAATGGTACCAGATTTTAATGACCTGACCTATTCTATCTGCTGCCTCTAAGGAAGAGTTTGTGAGAGACCCTGAAATAGGGCAGAAGTGTGGCTGGTAGGCACTGATGCTGTTCTCCTTGTGATCCTTCGCCTCTCCATATCCTGCCTCAGCCTCTCAAAGCTCTGAGGTTACAGGCAAGCACCACCTTGCCTGACTCAATACAGTATTTCAGTAGGTGAAGCAACATGAGATTTCGTATTTGCCCACCAATCCATAGTATATGTGACTAAGACCAACAAAAAAGCATATAGGCAGGCCAGGGAGATAGCTCAGTAGAATAAGCACTTGCCTGGCAAGCACAGGGTACTGAGTTCAATCCCAGGTACTGTGAAAGAAGGAAAGGAAAGGAAAGGAAAGGAAAGGAAAGGAAAGGAAAGGAAGGAAGGAAGGAAGGAAGGAAGGAAAAGAAAGAAAAGCAGATGGGAGAGATGAGCATACCCACTTCCGTTGATAATTGCCAAGTACAAAGGATGCTTTTCGGTCTGTCTGTTCTCTCTGTGGCCTCTGGCTCCCTTATGACTGTCTCTTTCTTAGAGTGTGTTCTCCCTAGCTCCTCTTTCTCTGGCTCCTTGGCTTGTTCCTCAGTTAGGTATCTGAAAGAGAGAGTGCATCAGTCTCTAGGTGTGTCCTGCACAGTAAACAGAGATGAGAGATAGAGATGAGGAAGGGAGGAGGCAGAAGGGCCATGCAGAGCCAGGCATGGTGGCATATACCTGTAATCCCAGCACTTGGGAGGCTGAGGCAGGAGGATCAGTGTGAGTTCGAGACCAGTCTGGGCTACAAAAGTGAACTCAAGGCCAGCCTGAACTGCATAGTGAGACCTTGTCTCAGAAAGACAAAAAAAAAAAAAAAAAAAAAAAAAAAAAAAAAAAAAAAAAAAAAAAAAAAAAAAAAAAAAAAAAAAAAAAAAAAAAAAAAAAAAAAAAAAAAAAAAAAAAAGAAGAAGGGCCATGAGGAGACTTTTAGAGTAGGGTTCCTATATTTTTAAACAAAGCTGCCATTTAACCTTTTAAACACTTACTGAATTGTGTAAAATCTAAGTAGTAGTCACTTCCTGCCTCTCCTGCAGTGCCTGGAAATGGGGGAATTGGAGGAGTGCTGCAGTGAGGAGTGGGCCAGCACCACCTGTAACAGGACCTTGGCTATACAGAGGGGTCTGGGGTGAGGCGAAGGCAGCATGGCACAGACTCTTCTTCCCTGTGAACTGTGAACTCTCATTGGATCACAGGGCGAGGCAGTACAGGAGCAACAGGCTGCCTTCTCACCTCCCTGCCAGCCTTTACCCAGGTCGCCAACCATGATTCTAGAGACTGGCTCAATCCCCTTCCTCCCTACTGTGGAAATAGGGACATGCATAAGGGCGGTGGAAAGAGGCTGTGAGCATGCTTATTGCAGTTAAGTTCTTGTTGTTATTGTTTATCTTGTTGATTCCTGACTGTTTTGATGAGAGCTTTTTAAACCTCCTAGATCTGACAGTGAGCACACCTAGGTGCTCTGGTCTACTCATACCTGTGTAGTAGGCTGGAGCATTTGTCTGCTACACCTCAAGTTTCCCAAAGCCCAGGTGAAAAGTCCTCATGTACCTTCTACTTCCTTGGCCCTGTCTCTGCCTCACAGGGGCTCAGCCATTCTGAACCCCATATCACTGCTGGAACTTGCCACCACATCCCTGGCAAGTCGCTAGAAGCAAGAAGTCCTTTAGTCTCATCTTGGCCAGAGAAATTGGCTGTCTACCTCCTTGATCTCATTTAACCTGGCCCCACCACCTACTTCTTTCCATCCTCTGGGAACAGGTTTTCCTTTTGTGGAGGAAGCACCACTGCAAGTACAAGTCAGTGGGGTGGGGCAAGGGCACACGCCAGGGGTGTTGGAGACCTTGATGAGCCAGTGCCTACCTGGGTATGGAGCTGCCCATTCACATGCATGACCAAGGAAAGCCCCGCTTGCTCTTCCTGCATCGGGTAACATCTTTCTTTCCAATGTGACATGTAGGACATAAGCTGAAAACCATCCCGTCCTTAAGCAGCTTTTGTTCTAAAAATAACCATAATGGAAACACTGTTCTGTAGCTTTCTCCTCAAGCATATTATTGCCACCCTCTAATTATTTTCCCCATTTTTAATTTTCATTTCTCTGAGGAAATAAAATTGCATGCAGGTCATGGGGTTATAGATCTGGGAAGGTCACCAAAATCAGCCCTTGTCTTTTACCAGTGAAAATCCTGGTCACCAAAAGACTGATTGCCCTGCACAACTAACTAATCAAAACAGAATGAAGACAGAGGCTCTTTTGTCTTTTATTTGTTTTGCTGTATTAGATAGTGCTGCTTGTCCAAGCACTTAAAAAAGGGAACAGAAGGTTAAGGCTTAACAACTGCATTCAGATAGAAAGAGTCATAGATGTAGCCTTTTTTTTTTTTTGTCATAAAAGAGATTTTGATCTCATGGAGTATAATATGATGAAGATTCTTACCCCATTTTTAGAAACACGGGTTTGAAAACCTGTATTCATTGAATCCTTCAAGTTTTCCAGTGGTGATAAATTTTCTGCGCTATATCTATTTGAAATAACATAATAATGAAGAAGTCGATAGGAGGTGGCTTTCCAGACCTTTCAGCCAAAGCTGTGATCAGAATTGAATGACAGCTTTAATGGCCCTCTTCAGCTCTTAGGTTGGGAAATAAGGTCAGCAGCATGGAATTCTCCAAGAGCTAAATATTTGAAGACTGGAAGCAATAGTAACCAATCTTAGCTTTATATCTTTAGGGGCTTTGCCAAAAACAGTGCCATCGTGCACATTCTCTAAAGTGTTCAGAAGTCAATGTATGAATATCTAATTGGCTCTCCACCTTCTTGATCTCATTTAACACATTGCTGCTGGCTGCAACCATCAGTGGTATATGCATGACTATCCCATTAGGTGACTGGATTGCGTCACACTGTCTGCTGGTACAGTCACACGTGTACCACAGAGCTATCTGGCAGTGAAACATTGGAATTACAGCCGTCCTATGAACAGGTTAATTTGTTCACTCCCACCTACCCCTTTCTGTTGGTAGTTGTCACACCCTAGACCTGGCCCGAGTCACCTCTCACAGGACTGTCATACCTTCCCTGGTTGTCTCCCTTCTCTTATTCTTCCTCCTCTTGCCAAGGTGGTTTTCCTAAATGGCTGCTGTGCTCCTGACCTTTCAGGATTTATTAATGTTTCCTGAGTGGCTTCTACCAGCCTTTCCTTGGACCACTTTACTTGTTCACTTCTCCTTTGCTCCTTTCTTTTCTTCCTAGTCTAAATGGCCCCTGTTCCTTCAGTGAGGTGTGTGAGTGTGGTCCCAGCAATTGGGCAGCCTGAGCCCAAATCCTGTTCCACCAGCCTTGTGACCTGAGGCAAATTGGCTTTCCTTTTATCATCTGCTAAAGGGGACAATAAAGCTTTGCAAGGATTGCATAGGCTTCTGTAAGTAAAAATGAATGGCACTGGTCATAAAGGCACAGGCCTATAATCCAGGACTTTGGGAGCCTGAGGCTCAGTCTGGGCAACTTGGTTGTTTAGTAAAGCCCTGCCTCAAAATTAAAAAAAAAAAAAAAAAAAAAAAAAAAAAAGACCTGCAAATATAGCTAATACAAAAGCCCTGGGTTCAATCCCCAGTAGTGCCAAACACACACGTACATGCATGCATGGGTATATGCATACACACCATTATTGGCATGTACTAAGTGCTATTAGTGGTTGATACCATAATTATCAACATCTTCCTCATCATTCCTTTTGCTTCTATACTTTATTCCTGTAAGTAGTACTTATCTAGGCCCTTTACTTTTTCCAAGGCCACATTATCATCTCCCTCCACAGTGGAGGACTATAATATGTCCTGTCCCATGTTTTTGGCTCCCTTCCCAGTACTAGTCCAGCTATCCTGCCTCCCTTGACTATGTGGGCTGACTGTCCTCTGCTCAGAGTGTTCTTCCCCCAGCTCATCTGGGGCTGCTTTTTCCTCATTCAGGTCTCTGCTGTATTCAGCAAAGAGATGTTCCCTGCTTGGGCTATTTAGAGCCATCTTTCTTCACCTTACTTATACCGAACAATCTAGAATTTGTTTCATAATTTGTGTCCACCAGACAATTGTAATTATTTTCTTATTCTCCTCAGCAGGACCCTAAGCTCTTTGTTTTTTTTTTTTTTTTTTTTTTTTTTTTTTTTTTTTTTTTTGTGGCCTTATCCCTAGAGTCTAGAAAAATATTTGGCATGTAGTAGATATTCAACTGCATTTCTCACCTAAATGCATGGTAGTACCTCACATATGTACAGGAAAATTTACAGTTTTCTTTAATTTATATTTTCTTACTTGCTTTGTAACAATAGTGAAGGAAATATCAGATTCTCTTTGCAGGTGAGAAACAAGCCAAAAGAGGCTTACCTATTTGGTTGGGCCAAACACAAGAAATAGCTCTTGAGGTCTTCTGCCCCCAAGTCCAGTGTTATTGCCACACACCACATTGTTGTTGAGTAGTATGGTGGTGATGACAGATGACAAGAGTAGCCGGTGTGGCCTTGGAGGTTTCTAAAGGAGCTGCAGCTTACAGGACACCCAACAGTGGGTGGAGAATACAGCAATGGCCAAGAGGGCTGCTTCCAAGCGGTTTCACCTTTGTGAATCTCTTTTGATTCTCCCAGCAGATGTGCAGAGTAGTCAGGGAAGGATTACTGTGCTTAGCCAGCTGTCAATGTGGTTCATCTTTGTTATGTACCTTTCTGCCTAGCCTCCCTCCTTCCCCCAGCAGTGATTTTGGTCTGCACCTGTGCCATGTTTATGTTTTACTACTAGTTACCTTTTTAGTTTTCTAGATGTACATCCAAGCATCAGTAGTCATAGATGCTGACTCAGAAATTCTGAGAGTGCACACATGTAGTAGGAGAAATGTGGTCTCACATGGCCTTGTAAGGTACATGAGACCAGGGAGGAAGATTGTTGCCAAATTACACCAAGATTTTATCAGCAACACATGGGCTGGGTTCTTAATGTGTAAAAAGTACTAGACAAGGTGTTGGAGGGACACACAGGTATAACACAGTGTCCTGGCCTCAAATGTTTTATACAGTATTTGTGAAGGCAAGCATAAATACATAAGCAACCAACCCACAGGTGAAAAATATTAAATGGTGATCGATGGTTACTATAGCTCAAAGGCTGGCAAACTTCTTCTGCAAGGACTAGATCAGTGGTTCTCAACCTTCCTAATGCCATGACCCCGCAATACAGTTCCTCATGTTGCAGTGACCCCAAACCAAAAAATAATCTTGGTGGTACTTCAAAACTGTAATTTTGCTACAGTTATGATTAGGAATGGCTTTAGGCGACCCCTGTGTTTTGGTTGTTCAACCTACATCGGGGTCGCGACCCACAGGTTGAGAACCGCTGAACTAGATAGTAAATATTTAGATCATAAATAAAATCTGTTGCAAATGCTCAAATCTGCCACTAGAGCAAAGCCATCATAAACTATGTAAGCAGTGGACATAGCTTGATTTGGTCTGCAGGCCTTCCCTATCCCTGACCTGTTTGATTCTGATCCCTGGATGTGCTGTGCCAGCCACACCCCTGGGGCTTGCTGAGAAGGTGATTGAGACTGGGTATGGTGGCACATGCCTATAATCTCAGTGCTTGGGAGCCTGAAAACAGGAGGATCACTATGAGTCTGATTTGGTAGTAAGACCCTGTAGACCAGCGGCTCTCAACCTGTGGGTCGTGACCCCGGTGGGGGTTGAACGACCAAAACACAGGGGTCGCCTAAAGCCATCGGAAAATACATATTTAAACCCATGCTATGCCATGGTGAAATGTTATTTATTGGAATTAGTAAGTTGAAGTAGCCACCAAAATTATTTTTTGTTTTGGGTTCGCCGCAACATGAAGAACTGTATTGCGGGATCATGGCATTAGAAAGGTTGAGAACCACTGCTGTAGACCCTAAAATACAAATGTAGTTCTAAAAATACAAAACAAACACACACACACACACACACACACACACACACACACACACAAAACAGTAACAAAGAATTCTTCATAATAAGTGGGTATCTGTTCAGGCTGATAGCCAGTGTTCTCTGCTTTGGTAGACAATCCCAAGAACATTTTAGAATAGTGCAGTTCCAGGTCTTTTCAGTCCTCTCTGCCAAAAATAGACCTCAAACCCTGGATTCATCTGCAGGGTTCCTGCAGATGAAGTTCTGCAGAACATGAGCTAACAGCATCAAAGTCTTTATAACACACACATACAGTGTTACGTATGTTTTGTTTCTTGGTTTATTCTTGGGACAAACATTTTTCTGTACCAAGTGCTATAGAAAGCACTGTATACACAAACACAATTTAAGAGCTGCTGCTTGCCTTTAAGTAGCCAATTAATGTGTTTTTGCCTTTGTTTTCCAAAGGTGGTCGGTTGTGGGGAGACTGAAGACAAGAGCCAGTGGAGACTATAGTTTTATTGCCCTAGCAGGACTTTTTAGCTGCCCCACACAGCTAGGCCTGTCCTCGAGCATGCCAGGCAGTGCATTGTCCAATACCAAAAGGCTAATACTATGTTCTGAGAACACAGTGCCCATTC
Organism: Myocastor coypus; assembly: GCA_004027025.1. Lineage (NCBI taxonomy): Eukaryota > Metazoa > Chordata > Mammalia > Rodentia > Myocastoridae > Myocastor > Myocastor coypus. Next base: position 17,868 of record PVJA010004813.1, on the reverse strand, counting down.
TCCTGTAGTTGTTTCTATTTTTTGCATCTTTTTTTTTTTTTTTTTTTTTCAGGACCAGGAGTTGAATTCAGGCCGTTGCGCTTGCCAGGCAAGCACTTATTCTACCAAGCTATCTCTCCAGCCCCTTGGTTGCATCTTTTGATACCAGGGATTTCTTTATGTTTTGGTTCTCAAAAGCTGCTAGCTACTTAAGGATTCTTAGCACTACCCAAAGACTATTTATAAAAACAAAATTAGGATTAAGTGTTTTTTTGTTTGTTTGTTTGTTTTTTTTAAAATTTATTTATTTATTTATTTTCTTGTTTCAGAACCTTTATTTGTTTATTCACTCATTTTTATGGCCGGCTCAGCCCGCCCCGAGGACAAGGCTGGCGCAGCATGTGGTGCCGGGGATCGAACCATGGTCCCTGCAGCCACCTAAGCCCTCCTAAGGAGGCGCTCTAGACCACTGAGCCATCCCGCCGGGCCCTGTTTTTTTTTTTTTTTTTTTTTTTAGACAGTATCTCACTATGTAGTTCAGGCTGGCTTTTAGCTTGCTTATGTAGCTCAAGCTGGCCTGAGATTCACGGTGATTCTCCTGCCTTAGCCTCCTGAGTGCTGGAATTACAGGCATTCAAAAAATTACAGGTAATTCACAAAAGGAAACTGCCCATATTTACCCCCAGGTGGTTTTATCAGTTTGAGAAATAACTAAAACTAAAATATAAAATAGGCTAACTCTAAAACTCCTAATCTAGTTTAGTAAGTGCACTGTTACATGAACTTAAAAGGACCAAATGAAGTAGCTGACATCATAGAAGAATGAAATAGGAAAGGAAGATTGGGAGGAATTATATTTGAGTGAGGGCCCACTTGAGCTCTCACTTGAAGGAAAGCTTCAAAAAGGAGGAAACCTTTGGAATAGAGTTTAAAAGATGCTTGATGATTTAATGATTGTTTAGGGAGCTGGGAACAATGGCAGAAAGCATTATAGGCTGCAGAAGAGCAAGAGTTCTAAATGAGACCCACATGGTTAGACTTACATGTCTCTCTAGTGTAAGAACCTGAAAGATTAAATAAAATCTGAAAGGAATAATAGATACTGTGAAAGGCAGAGAAACTGCTAAAAAGAACAACTGGGATGAGGGAAAGGAGAAAAGAAAGAAAGAAAAAAGGAAAAAGAAATATATGTATATACATAGGATAGCTAGGATGATTGTTTACTAATTTCTATTTGTTTATTGAAAGGAACAGTTAATGCTTAACATATTTATTTTGACCAATTTTAAGTGCTTACATCTGGTAATCTGAACAACTACTTGAAGACAACAATGTGCAATGTAAAAACCATTGTTGAATTCCTACCATCTTGTTTTTGGAAATTCTGTATCATTTATAAAACTTTTTTTTTTTTTGTCTTTTTTGAGACAGGGTCTCGCTATGCAGTTCAGGCTGGCCTTGAGCTCACTTTTGTAGCCCAGGCTGGTCTCGAACTCGCACCAATCCTCCTGCCTCAGCCTCCCGAGTGCTGGGATTACAGGTGTGCGCCACCATGCCTGGCTGTCATGTATAAAAATTTTTTAAAAATTACTTTTTATTCTCTTAAAAAAAAAAAAAAAAGGAACTAAAGTGAGGACTGTTTCTGCAGTGTGAGAAATGCAGTGGAAATCCACAACAGTGGGACTCTGACTTGTCCTGTGTGTAGTCCCTGTGCCCTTTTTTTTTACTTTCTTTGCCCTCATTTCACCCTGTTTCATGCCTGTCCTTTCATTCTACTTGGGTGACTTCCCTGGAGATACTTGGCAGGGAGTAACTTTTTGATGCACATTAATGAGACAAGCAGAAGTAAAACATTTTATTTATGCAACTGTGAAATCAAATTTTCACATGTATTGCTAAATGATATCTTGAAATGGATGGTTGGACAATGTTTCAGGTTGAAAATATCCTCTTGCATGACCGAGGCCACTATGTCCTATGTGACTTTGGAAGTGCCACCAACAAATTCCAGAATCCACAAGTTGAGGGAGTCAATGCAGTAGAAGACGAGATTAAGAAGTAAGTTCTTTTTGCTTTCTTGTGGCTATATGCATTGTCAGGTGAGTAATTCTACTTTTCAGATTATGAATGAGATGGGCAGAATGAGAAAAGATAGTGCTAAGCAGTTATCCTTCATTTCAGAGCATGTTATTCACTGTTGGGTTGATTGGTTTTTATTTTATTTTATTTTTTGCAACACAGTTTCGCTATGAAAGTCAGGCTGGCCTTCAACTCAAATTGTAGTCCAGGCTGGTCTTGAACTCAGAACAATCCTCTTATCTCAGCTTCCTGAGTGCTGAGATTATAGGCATTTTTGGGTTGCTTCGTTTTAAGTGAAGAATAAGGAGGGTTACCACAGGCATTGTTTGTAATAAAATGAAGGGATTTTCTTACACTTCATTAGTGATCCTATGGTCACTGTACAAATGTATTTTGGTTTACATCACAAGTCCATAAGAAACTAAGTGGTGCACACACTGTAAAAGAGCTGTGATATTTCCAAGTGTCATCACAGCTTGTGGCATTATCAGTCAGACAGATGTGCTTGTGTGCTGAGTCCTAAATTGTTGCTTCCTGCTTATGAAGAACTCACCCAAGTTAGTGGTGAGGAGGGCTTTTGAAGGGGTCCGCACAGACACTGAATCACTGAATTTCACAAGAAAATACCTCTTTAGACTTCTACATTCAGCAAGAACCTGACCCATTTTCCATCATATGCATAGCACTGGGTTTTTGACAGTCACACTCTATTGCTACTAGTAAGCCAGATGGCTAGCATACACTCTTCCTCCATGATCTTCTCTCCCCTGCATGCATCATCTCAGACAACAAAATTGGGGACAGAACAACTGGCCCAAGGCCCTGATAGATATTGTATCAGTCCCAGCTGGGATCCTCAGCTTACATGCAGAGTGACCCCAAGACACCACTCTGAGGGTGTCCTTACACTGTTTTATCAAGTCAGAGATATAAAGAATACTGTTGTTTTAGTCTTGCCTCAAAGCACAGATCAAAGGCACTTGAGCCTATCTATTTCCAGGGCACTGTCTGCTGTTGTCTAGAGTATCCTAAGCTAGCATTGCATCTCTGTTGAGCCACATTTAAAGGGTTTACTATTTTTTAACCAGAAATATGTGTATCAGGCAAAAAGAATTTATAGGAGATTTTATCATGTGAAGCCCCAAGAAAAGTTGTTTTTAAGGCTTACTTAATGCATTCATATCTGGGTTCCAGCATGTTTTTAGATTAGGTCTCGTACTAGAGGGCCACGCTATGATGGTAACATTCTACTGTGCCAGCCTTTCATTTTATAGAGGGCTGTGGTGTGATATCATTGTACCAATGACAGCCTCTCATTTTATCTGCACTAATATTTCCTGCTCTGTTCTGTAGATTGCTCCCAGGGAATTGGATTTTATTAACATAATAAAAATTTCTGCTGCTCTTGGTTTTTAATTATAGCATTAATATATTTAACAAAAAATGAATCTCTTAATTGTAGATACACAACGCTATCTTATCGAGCACCAGAAATGGTCAACTTGTACAGTGGCAAAATCATCACAACGAAAGCAGATATTTGGGTAGGTGTCAACTAACCTGCACACACCAGAATGTTGGTAGTCATCAACTGCACATTGTCAAGTTTAATGCAAATAGTGTAATAGGATATAATAGTACCTGTACCATGCCATTGTCTACTTTCCCTTGGGAGTGATCTGAATGTGAGGGACCAACTATTGCTTCTTACACCATAATAAAGAAAATTACTTTAGAGCCCTGTGAAAATACAAGCTTTCTACTTACGTTTGCTAGTTCTTAAGACCAAAACATGTAAAACATTCATTCTTTTTTTTTTAAAAAAAAAAGGTCTCACCATGTAGTTCAGACTAGCTCAGAACTCACTGTGTAAACCAGGCTGGCCTTGAACTCATGGCAGTCCTACTCTCTTAGTCTCTCAAGTTCTGGGATTACAGGCAAGGGCCACCATGCCTGGTGGCAGAACACTTGCTCTATACTGGAACAGATTTTGGTAATAATAGTAGAAATAGCTGAGTTTCTAAATAGTAATTTTGGGTTTTAAATTTAAGTTTTTAATACAGTATTTATATCTGGTAATAAAAGTTGATGGTGCCAGTGTCTTTTATTAGATTTTCTGGCTGTTATGGTAAATAAATCACAAGTGGCAATTTGATTTCTTTGTTTTTTTTTAGGCTCTTGGATGTTTGTTATATAAATTATGTTACTTTACTCTGCCATTTGGAGAGAGTCAGGTGGCAATCTGTGATGGGAACTTCACAATTCCTGATAACTCTCGATATTCTCAAGACATGCACTGCCTTATCAGTACGTATTTCAAGTTTTTAGTTTTATATTTTTATCTCTAATCACTGGGAATGAATTGGACGATAAGTGGATTTGATTCCAGGTACAGTAGATTGAATCCTGTAATAAAGCAATCAGTGACAATAGTTGGGAGGGAATACAAAGATAATTTAACAGTGCCTACTTGGAGTAATGTGTCTTTTTTTTTTTTTTTCTGAAATCTAAACTGTTTCATACCTGAGCCAGCAGCAGCAGTCTGAATTGTACTTTCAGCAGCACAGTAATGCTCTGCTCTGTTGCAGTCTGTAAGAAAGCTGTGGTAGCAAAGGTGTCCAGCTGACTCATATCAACTGATAAGAAATTCATCTTTGCAAAACTGGGAGCAACTCAAATGAAAATGATTGCAGTGCATTGGCTGGATGAATACATAATTAAGAGTGTATAACTCTATGGACCCAGGTTTTTCATTTCCTTTAGGTTAATCACTGGATTTGTATAACAAGCATCTAAACTCAGTGCTTAAGAGTTTCCATTTTTTTTTGTGTGTGTATCATCATAGCAAGCATATGCACTAGCATCCAGTAACCAGATGGTAGAATAAGTAATCTTTACATAAGAGCCCATACTAAAATGCTGAAGAAGTAGAGATTTTAAAAAAGATCATCTTTTCACTTTGGTCAAGGCATGTAGCATCTTAAGTTTTGATCATTTGAATCATCAATCCTGAGCAACCTAGTTTGGGTCCTGGGTAGGATACACAGAAAAAAAAAGTAGAAACATTAAATTTGAGGTGGAGCATCTGACACATATTGAGGGGCTTGAGGCTCATCTATTTTTTAAAACCCTATATAGCCAAGCATGATGCTGCACACCTGTAATTACATCATGCTGGAGACTGAATCGGAAGGATTTAGAGTTTAAGATTAGCAATGACTATATATTGAGTTCTAGATTACATAATAGAAATAAGCAAAAGAAATTGCAAGAAATAAGCAAACAAACCAAAATAATCCTGTAGATTGTTGTTTCCTTTTGTTTTTGGCAATGCTGGGGTTGAACCTAGAGCATTGTGTAGTCTAGGCAAATACCACTGAACGTGCCCAGCCCAAAACTCTTTATATTTTAAGTATAATTATCCCTGTTTTACGCATGAAGAAACTGAAGCTGAGAAAATACAGGTAGCTTATGGAGGTTAGGGTACTTGCAGCTTTCTTGTTTTTGTTTTAAGATTGAATCTCACGATGTAGTTTAGGCTAGCCTTCAACTTACTGTGTAGCTAGGCTAGCCTCAAACTTGTGTCCTCTTGCCTTAAGGCAAGAGTACTGGCATTATAGGTATGAACCATATCTGCTACCATTGTACTTTGTTTTCCTTAATAGTTGTACCTTCTAAATGACTACCTATTTCATTTGTTAGATTTATCAGCCTTTTCCAGTAATTAATGAGAGGTAGGGATTAGGAATATTTAATTGAACCAAATAAGGCATATAATAGTTGTTAGATTGTTTACAGAGTAAAACATTATATGTACACTAGAATTATTGTAGGTAAGATAAGAAGGAAATACAAATAGCCAAATTTAGTATTGTTAGTAGCTTTTTTGTATTTTTTTCTCTTGAACTTTCATACAGTAAATTTGTATTGGTAAAAGCACCTCTATGAATATCTTCAGTACTTTACAGCCTCCCAAAACTCTATTCAGCTTAAAAACTGTTTGAAAATCCATTATTATCCTAAACTCAGATGTCTACAGTTCTGTTTTACTACCATTATCTGCCCTCTCCCCTCCTTTTACCCTTCAATACAAGATTTCTCTCTCCTCCTTGCAATATCTCTGTGATGTTACCATTCAGGGCTGGATAGCTAAAATTTAAGATTTTCTTTTGAGTTGCCTAGTAGGGAAGAAAATCTAGCCATGTGCTAAGCTGTATTAATTTTTTTTTTAGAGTTTCTATTTCCATTGCTTTTCTTAATTTTCGTCATTGTCACCATAGTTAGTATGTATAGACTATCAGCTCATGCCTGTACCCAATACCCTAGCTAGTACTGGAAAATGAACCAGGTTCTTGTGCTCCATCCCCAACCCTTACAAAATTATTCTTAGGATACACACTGTCTCATGTAGTATTCAGTTGACCTGAGGAGTTGGCTGGTGGTTCTACACAATGAGGCTAAAGCCTTAGTGTGTCATTTAAGGCCCTTCAGAGTCTGGTTCATTGCCACTATACAACTGTCTATCTACCGTGTCCCAGCAGAGCATTAATTCTGTTGCCTTTCTCCAAGGTTGCCTTTGCTTACACATTCTCACACTCAGACTGTCTTTTTCTTTGCTTTCCCCCTCAAGTCCTGTCCTGCCTCCCTGCCAATGCTTCCAAGGCTATAGCCTCAGTGTTCTTTTCTGAACTTTGTGTCCAAACCATTTGTTCATCACTTAAACAGTAAAAGTGCATTGTACTTTTACGTATGTGTTTGTGTTCTCTCAAAGAATTTTCCTGAGGGATTTTCCAGCTTCAGAGAGGACAGAATCTGGGCTGGCAGTGTAGCTCAAGGGTACAGCATGTGCCTAGCATATGTAAGGCCAGAACCTTCAAAGAAAATGCAGAAGTTTAAAGGACCTGTGGATCAGTGTTAAAGTAGATTTGGGTATATTGTTTTATAACTTCTCTTATACTAGAAACCAGATATTATCCTCAACAAAAGATTAATAAATAAATTCATGAAGCTTGAGTCTTGGTGATGAAAAGTAATCATTTATTTAGCAAGTGAATATGAACCAGGGAAGCCTTAAGCAAGACCATCCTACGTGTCCAAACAGGAAGGAGTAACCATCATATTGACAGCTTAAGGCTCTGTTGTGTGAGACACCAACTGTAAACCTCAAGTAGGAATTCTATAGTGAAGATAGTTATTTTGATTTGGATAGGAAATGTGGAACTTTCCTTTTTTTTTAGGAAAGGGGCTAATTGTGCTTTCTCACTTTTATGAGAAATAAAAAAATAACAAAATTCTGATAGCAAAAACATTATGTTTCCTAGCCAATGTAATAAGTGTTAGGCTATTACTAAGTAGGTTTACGTGTTTGTCTTAGGATATATGTTGGAACCAGATCCTGACAAAAGGCCGGATATTTACCAGGTCTCCTACTTCTCATTTAAACTACTCAAGAAAGAATGCCCAATTCCAAATGTACAGGTATGTGTATGATGCTTTAAGGGAAATTATACATTTTAGAGTTGTCATTTTGAGCTCCTGGGGCATTAATCAGCTGTTTAAATGAAGGTAGATATTGCTTGGTTTATCTACTAAGGGCCATTCAAGCAAAACTAACTATGAAACAGCTGCTATAAAGAGAATCCAATTTTCCAACAGAATATAATTATAAAACTGAGGCAGTTACTGAACAAAAAATGTGCTAGAGATTGAGCTGGAAGCTTTAAATGAAACGTGGATAGTTTTCATGTCTTGTCTTGGCCATGGCCTGTTGCCATCCCTAGAGCTGATCAGACACCCAGCCTTCCAGAGGCAAGGCCTTGGAGCTGCCCCCAGGGCTACTGCTCAGGAGGCTCCTCCTAGCAGTCCCTGCTACCATGCTTCTGCAATTAGCCATCTGTAATTCACACCCATCTTTCCCTCCCTCCCATGCTTTAAACTATAAGCACATTTTCTACTCTCACCTACACCCTACACTCAATTTTCTGAGTAAAATGCTTTGCAGATACCTTCTTTATAATTGTGACATATTTTTATGTCATGTTGTGACCCAGTTCTCTTAAATATTTTACTAGTGGGTAGTCTAATAAATAGATTCTAAACTGAAAATTTCTTGATAGTTTTTCTGATGATGAACTTTTGAAATAACCCTGTTTTACTAACATATTTGGTACTCATTCAAATGGCCAGACAGGTGGAGAAGCGAGTTTTCCAGCAAAAGTTAGTCCCTCCTGGGAATGCAAGGAAACAGGAGAACCCACCTAAAAGCCAGCATGATAGTATTCTGTTTGCCAAGGGACCCAAACTGAATCAAAAACTACAGTACATGAATAACTACTATGAAGACAACAATATGCAATATATTAACTATTATAACTGTCCTACTAACCTGTTTTGAAACTCTCATTGCTATTTCTTTCTCATTAAACTTAATAAAAAAGTTTTTAAAACTATATAGTACAGTAACTTCATATGACTGCATTTTTACCTTGTTTTCAGTCTTAGTTTCTCATTCACAGAGTAAATAACATGAGATATAATTGAAAGCATTCAGACTGGCAACAAGTTTTTTTAAAAGTAACTGTTAACAGGTTCCACGTTGTCTTAATCACTGCCTTCCTGCCATGACACATTGCCAGGCACCCACAGCATGAAGGAGAAGCTCCCTTTTGCTCATTTTTCTGCTGATTCCAAGGCAGAAAGTATCTAGTGGACAGGCCTGAGCAGAGCAAAGCTGCTTATGTCATGGTGACCTGGAAGCAGAGAGAAAAAGAGAGGAGCAAGGAGGAAGATACACATTTCCAGGTCACATCCTTATGACCTGCTTCTAACCAGACCCTACTACCTGACAGCAAGCCAGCTTATAGTGGCTCCTTGGTGGAGCCACATGGAAGCTCTGCCCATAGGCCTTTGGGGGACATTCTTGATCCAAACCATAGCACATATCATTTGATACTCACTCATCTACTTGGTGCTCCCTCAAGAAGCAGTACTGGGCTGAGTTCAGTGATGCATGCCTGTCATCCCAGCTAGATGGAAGGTTGAAATAGGAGGATTATAAGCTCAAGGTCAGCCAGGGCAATTTCGTGAGAACTTGTCTCAAAATAAAAATAGAAAAGACTGAGGATGTAGCTCAGTGGTAGAGTACTTGCTTAGCATAAGCAAGGCCTTGGGTTACAACAACGAAAACCAAGAAGCAGTACTGGTGGTACAGAATATAATCTGGAACCGGGCGTGGTGGCGCACGCCTGTAATCCCAGCACTTGGGAGGCTGAGGCAGGAGGATCTGTGTGAGTTCAAGACCAGCCTGGGCTACAAAAGTGAGCTCAAGGCCAGCCTGAACCACATAGCAAGACCCTGTCTCAAAAAAGCCAAAAAAAAAAAAAAAAAAAAAAAATAATAATAATAATAATAATCTGGATGAGTGTACTTTGGCTTGTATATGTATCAGTTCCTCCTGCACTGAGAAAGGATGCTGCCTCAGTAGCCCCAAGCAGCAGGCAGCAGTAGTATCCTCCCAGCACTGTGCCTAGAAGATTGAGTATACCTTAGTGGGCATTCAGGCCAGCTTTGACTTCTCTGAGATATACCTGGGAAGTTGAAAATGCAGTCTCCCTTTCCCATTCCTTCTATTACATTACTTCTAAGCTGGGTAGTAGGAAGAGAATGGACCAGGATCAAGCCCTGATGAGCTGAGTTTGGTGAAAAAGGGGGAGAGTAATGGGAAGAATGGACTGCATGCAGACTGTTCTCATCTCATCAGCCCCTTGGAGTCTTCTACGTAGTTAACTTTGCTTCCTTCTAATGGGGGTCAGGGATGGAAGTCACACTGAAAGATTCTGCAGTGTAATATATTTTTGTTAGTCCTGTTGGGTTGGTTATTTTATGAAAAGATCGGTAATATCCTTTCCTTTCTTTCTTTCTTTCTTTTTTTTTTTTTTTTCCTTTCTATTCTTTAGAACTCTCCCATTCCTACAAAGCTTCCTGAACCAGTGAAAGCCAGTGAGGCAGCTGCAAAAAAGACCCAACCAAAGGCCAGGTAAGAAATGTCTTCATGAGCACATGTCCTGCTGGAGGACTTGCTAGAGGCACAGCAGCATCAGGGTAGGATGCCTCATGTTTTTTGATTCTTAGCTGCCATGACCAGAGGTTGGCTAGGTTGAAAAAGAAAACGCTATCTCCCTTCAGCAGAAACTATTTTTGGGGAATGCCAAGGAGCATGTAAAGTACTGTGATCTACATTTGAGAAAGACTTTTTTTTGGCTGTCTCAGGCTGCCTTAAGGGTGGGTCTGGGGATGGACCCGCCCTAGGATTGCCCACACAGGCCCTTAAACCCCTGAGCTAAAGGGAAAGCCCCTCTGTGATCTACCTGAAAGAGCATCTAGAATGCTGCAGCTGTTTTTTCTTGCATGGGAATAACATGGGGGCATTGAGAGATGAGGCCAGGTAGACTTTAGCTGCTGCCTGTACAAATTTCCCAGCATGTGTCCCAGCTTGTGCTTAGCTACATTCACTGTTATAATCTCCCTCCTTCCTTTCCTTCTTCCCTCTGTGAGTTCAGCCAGGTTAGAGTCACACAGAACAAAGCGCAAGGTTCTGAACAGCAAAAGGTCTTGTGGTGCTTAGCTCATCACATTTTTTTTTTTTTTTTTTTCTGTGTTTAGGACAGGATCTACAGGATCTCAATACGTAGATCAGACTCGTGATTCTCTTGTTTTCAGCCTCCCTAGTGCTGGGATTACAGGCATGCACACCACACCCAGTCTTGATCGCCATCTCAGCACACCCTACAGGAGGGGCCAGCATGGCAAGTTGGGGATCAAACCTGGCTCTGCCTAAGCAGGTAGTTTAGTCGACTGAGCTATAAGGCTAGCCCTCCAAATTGCTATCCTTTTTTTTTTTTTGTACCGGGAATCAAACTTAGGACCTTGTGCTTGTCAGGCAGGCACCATGCTGCTGAGCTATATCCCCGCTATTAAAAGTTAAAAAGGATTTTTTTTTTTTTGGCTGGCTGGCTCAGGTGGCCTTAATGAGAGGTCTGGTAAGGCATATGGTGCTGGGGATCAAACCACAGGCCCCTGCAACTGAGTGGGTTTGTCCTTGCAATGCTTAAACAACTGAGCCAACCCGCAAGCCCCTAGCTCATCACATTTTATACTACCTGGAATCTTCTAAGAAGATTCTAAATACTCAAAATGCAAACTGGAGAAATGAACAAGTGAGAGAGAGAACCGGAAGAGAGACAGGAAAGGCTGGGAGAACCCGCAGAAGTTCCAGCGCAACCCAGAGAGAAGAAGAAGAGTGGTGGTTGATTCATCACTAAATGTGTTAGGGGGGCCACCAGCTGAGGAGTGTGAGAGGGATGGCTTCGGGCAACTCTGTTGAATTTTTGTAGCACAGCAGCCTGTCTTTCACATGCGCCGTGCTGCAGATCTGTCAGGCACATCCTCATAGCTGCCATGTCTTGCAAGTGGCAAGTTGGGGGAGGGGGTGGCACAGGAGATATGTATCTCCTTCCTTTTTCTTCCAAGGAGGGGTTAGCAGTAAGCTCTGTCAACAAAGAATTCTAGATCATTTGTGATTATGTGAATTTAAGTAGAATAGTAAAATAATCTTTCATTTTAAAAGTTCTTGAATGTAGAATATCTACTGTATACATAGTTTTTCTGGCTGTACTTTTAAAGAAATGTGACTTTTTAACAAACCTAGCAAACTTGCTTAGCAGACAAGCAAAATGTGTTGCTTGTAGTCTTTTGATTTCTGCAGTAAGATTGCCATGCTCATCTCTTTGGAAATCATTTGGGATTTATTTTAAATATCTTAGCCCTTTGAATAAGAGCCTTCTTATATGAGGCCTAAATGTATTATATATACAGAAGCTAAGCAAGGATCACTTTTTGTTCCAAAGCATACACATTGAGATCCTTACAAACTAACAGTTGAATAGGCTATTTATTGTTTATAAAATTATTTCTTAGTTATCAATGCATAGATGTATTTACACATGAGGGACCAAGACTGAAAGACATGACATGCCCTTTATCACACCATTAGTAGAGAGCCAGAGCTCGTAGATAGTTTCTTGGGCCATATCTTATGTTCTTCTCAGGAGAAGACCAGCATGGAAGGACTCACATTTAAATTTTCACAGGAGTCTTTTCACTTCCCTTACCTCTGCATCTTCTTATACCTTTTTTGTGTTTTTCAACATCTATTCCGTTTTTCCTCCCGCCTCCCTTCCCCAGGTTGCAGCCTCCCTAGATGTGGTAGCTTTTATATCCTGTTTTCTATGCAGCACAAGAGCTTCTCTCTAGCACAGTGGTTCTCAACCTTTCTAATGCCATGACCCCACAATAGAATTCCTCATGTTGCGGTGACCCCAAACCAAAAATAATTTTGGTGGCTACTTCAAAACTGTAATTTTGCTACAGTTATGATTTCCGATGGCTTTAGGCGACCCCCTGTGTTTTGGTCATTCGACCCCTGCCAGGGTTGCAACCCACAGGTTGAGAACGGCTGCTCTAGCAGGATGCCAGTGAAATGTTTCTGTATCCAAGACGAACATAACTTGCAGTTATGGAAGTGCCTGCGGACAGCTCCTTTGCTTCCTGTTTTTCATACCATGGGTCCTGTTTCAGATGTGTTTTGGAAATATTCATGAAGCTTTTTTATTTTGGCCTTCACCTCAGTTGTGTTCTGTAAAATGAGTTTCAAAAACAGTTGACTCTGATCTGAGTGAGGTAGTGTAGCCAGCTGCCTGCACTACTGTAAGTGAACGGAAATTAACATCCAGACTTCAGCACCATCGCAGGGAGCAAGGAGATGACATAGCCGTCCTCCCTGCATTAGGTTAGATTAGGTTTGCCTGTTATAAAAAGTCCAGTGTAAAAGTGGTATACAAAAGGTATTTATTTTTTCTCACAACTTACTGCTTCCAGTTGCCATGCTGGATCTACTCATTTTTGTGCTGTTCATTGTAGATACCATTTTGATAGCTACTAGTTCAAATCATATTTAAATTCCTTCTGTCTGAAAAGCCCTGCCTCCAGCCTCTCTTTGGGTTGTCACCTAGCATGTATTCTCAGAAACCCTAGGAAGTATTGGATGAAAGGGTCCTGACTCAGTCATTTGCTTGTCTACAGTTTAAAGGAGGAGAAATGTACCTTGGCCTCACAGTTCAGAAGTCCTTATTTGGCTGGCTCAAACACAAAAACAGGGTGGCAGAGAGGCCTGGGCATAGCAAAGCTGCTCCAGGCTCAGCTGGGGGCTGAGAGTGAAGGAGAGACCAGAGAAGGGGGCACACCCTCCAGGTCAAGCCCCCAGTGCTGCACCACTAACCAAGCCCTGTCTCCTAATAGCAAGTAAGCTGTAGCAGCCCCCAAATCCAGTCACTTTCCAAAAGCTCTGCTTATGAGCCCATGATACTGGGCTGGGTGCATCTAGATACAAACCATGAAAGGTCCAAACAGCAAATACATTTAGGAAACACTGCATTCTGTATCCTTGAGATTTACCCTGTACCTTCATAAAAAGTTCTGCCTAAAAGAAATCTGCTTTGTATATTTTGGCTAGTAAACTAAAAATTTATTTCTCCAGCAAGTTTTTTTTGTTTGTTTGTTTTTTCCCTAATACATGTAATAAAACCATACTATTCTTTGGTTATCTTTTACAAAGAATTAATTAAGCAGATCTGAAAGGTTTGTCCCCTCTTCTCTTGTTTTCCCATACTTTAGCTTGAATGAACCTTTTTTTCCTTCTTGTTTTCTAGACTGACAGATCCCATTCCTACCACAGAGACTTCAATTGCACCCCGCCAGCGGCCTAAAGCTGGCCAGACTCAGCCAAACCCAGGAATCCTTCCCATTCAACCAGCCCTCACGCCTCGAAAAAGGGCCACAGTTCATCCTCTACCTCAGGCTGCAGGTGAGTAACCAGACTGGTTTGCAGCTTGGCTCATCCCTTTGTTGTGGCAGTGCTGGCAAACATAGCTTTGCTTTAGAAATGGAGTTCAGAAGCCCATAAAGAATTGAGGTAAGTTGCCACTGAAACATATAGCAAGTGGCTGTAAAGGGGAGACCTCTCATTGTATTCACAGGTGGGATCTCAAAGAACACTGGAGTTTGTTGTCTTCATTTTTTTTCTTTGTGATCCTAACTTGTAGTTTGGTCTCTTCATCCTATCCTACTTCTTTGTTTCACATATTTTTTGTTGTTTGCAATAAAATGTAACTCACCTCTTTTTGAAACTCAGAGAGGAAGATTATTTCTTTTTTTAAAGTATTTGGTACAGGATCTCACTATGCAGCTCGGACTCAGAGTGATCCTCTTATTTGCAGCCTCCTCAGTGCTGGGATTATAGAGTATGCCACCACGCTCAGGCTTGGTGGCTGGCTCAATGTGCCCAAGGGCAGGGCTGGCATGGCATGTGATGTTGGGGATGGAACCTCATTGCCTGTTCTTGCCTAAGCAGGTGCTTAGTCCACTGAGGCATTTTGCTAGCCCTTGAAAGATTGTTTCTTTAGTGCTTTGTGTCTTAAAGTATCTTGCCTGTCTTTTCATGTTCTGTTTCTAATGAGATGAATGAGTTGTATGTTTCCTAAAGAGGATTGGCTGAGAGTGTCAGGTAACTAAACATAACCCTCACTTCCCCTATTAGGCAGCTGCTCTTGGTGAATTTTGTGATTATGTCTTTAGAGCTGGGCATCCAGGTGGGGCTTATGTAAGCTACACAAACATCCAAGAAGGCTTTTGTTGTGCATTGTATAATCTGGTGCAGAGATTGTGTTTATGTGTGTAGGGGCAGTTGCCAGTTGCCTGTGTAGATGAGGGAAGACTTTCTGGAGGAGGCAAGTATTGAATCTTGTTACTGAACCCTGTTTTGAAACAGTGGAAGTGCATAGCCCTTAGCAAGAAGATGAAGACTTTCCAGGTGGAACAGATCATGTGGAAAGACAGGGAGGAACCCATGGACCTTGGGATGACTTACTTATTTATCACCACCTCTTCATGGCTTTGGCAACTGAGAAAGCAGTTTGTGTCTGGAGAAGTTTGGAACCCTGATACAGAGTTTATTCTTGTTGCAGGGCCCAGCAATCAGCCTGGCCTTTTGGCCACTGTTCCCCAACCAAAAGCCCAACCCCCACCCACCCAGCCTCTGGCACAATCTCAGCCCAAGCAGCCTCAGGCCCCGTCCATCCCACAGCCCACACCTTCCACCCAGGCCCAGGCCACACCCCAGCACCACCAGCAGCAGCTCTTCCTCAAGCAGCAACAGCCGCAGCCGCAGCAGCAGCAGCAAGCACAGCAGCAGCAACAGCCACAGCCGCAGCAGCCAGCAGGCCCATTTTACCAGCAGCAGCCACAGCAACAGCAGGCCCAGACTCAGCAGGTGAGGTGGTCCGAGTGTGCTCCACACTTCGTGAAGCTATGTGGTGACAGATACCTTCCTTGGGAAGCTCTGGGACAGAGAACAGTTAACCATTACATCATTGTTGGACTATCTTTTAAGTCTTCTTTTGCTCATAAATTTTCACCCTTTCATTTCCTCCCTTTTCCATCTATCTATGTTTTATAAAGATTGGGTTATTTGTTCTGAGGCATTTTCAATATTCCCGGTTTGGCCTGTTTGTCTTATGGTGCCATTTGTGAAGATGTTCCTGCATCCTCTGTGTAAATTGGTAATTTCTTGAAAGTTATTTAGTGTTCAGTTCAGCCTTTATATTTTTTTATCTATTATAGCAGAAGACCAGTGCTTGTCCTGTTTTTTATTAATATCAAGACCAGTGTGTTTAAGTGTTGTCTGTCTCATCTATTTTTTCAGCGTTCCTTATTAGCTTAGCTTCCATTGCTGATTATTTCCTAAGTGTCAATTCACTAGGGATGGTAAAATGTTATTCTAGCTTTTTCTTTTCATTTTGAAGCTGGGATTTTTCTATGAAGACTTTTATTCATCAGCTCCTTAGTTGTCCTATGGTAGTTTGTACAGAAAAGGCAAGAAAAATGCTTGGTCCAGTCCCTTTGTTTCCCACTTTTCAGAACGGGCTTGTTCACTGTATCATCGAAAGGTGACAGTGAGATTTTTGTTTTGTGTTAGCATTAATTTATGCATTTTAATATATTCCACATCTTTCAATAGATTGTAGGTTTTTTTTTTTTTCAGGACCAGGCTTCAAACTCATGACCTTCACTTGCCAAGCAGGCACTTTGGCCAGGGAAAGTCTCTCCAAATTGTCTTCTGGTGGCTGGGAATATAGCTCAGTAGTAGCATAGCATCTACCTGGTATAGCACAAGGCCCTGACTTTGATTCTTGGTGCCAAAAAACCCCAGCAGCTTGTTTTCTGGTTCTTTTGGATATGATTTCAGGAATCTAATGATTCCCTTTCTATTAAGCGTCATAGCTTATTCTAGTATCATTGAGCCTTAACCTGAAGCAAGTATTTCTCTAAGGAGCAGTTTTTGATAGAGCTATTTAGAAACCATAGTTTGGTGCTAGAGATAATCACTAATGGGTGTTTGGTTGTATCTAGGCCACTTTAGTGGACAGGGAGGGAATCTGTTTTGAATTATGAATTTAGTTATATTTCTAAGGATTTGTAATTATAGGATTTCTGTTTAGCTTTTTTTTTTTTTTTTTTACATATTATGGTCAGGTCAGCCTGCCTTGGGCATGGGGCTGGTGCAGCATGGCAGCATGTGGTGCCAGGGATTGAACCGCAGTCCCTGTAGTTGCCCAAGCTTTCCTAAGCAGATACTTTAGACTGCTGAGCCATCTTGCCAGCCCGGTTTAGCTTCTTGGACTTTGTTGAGTTTTTGTTTGTTTGGTACTAGGAATCGAATTGAGGACCTCATGTTTGCCAGGCAAGTGCTATGCCACTGAGCTAAATTTCTTTCCAGTTCTTTTGTCTTTCTTACCTAAGACTCTTGATGCCTAACAGCATTAATTAATTAGTTGTTAGTTTCAGGATAATCATACCAGTCATACCAATATGATCACTAAAAAACAATTTAGGATTTATTTTCCCTTTAGAATGTTTAGCACATCATTTCCTGGGGAGTTTAGCTACCAGTTTTATCCACAGCTTTATTTGCTTCTTTTTTTAACTTTTATATATTTATTTATTTGTTTATTATTTTTTAATGTGTTCGTACAGGGTCTCACTACACAGGTTGGACTTGTGGTGATCCTCTTATTTTCAGCATCCCCAGCACTAGGATTACAGATAATGTGCCACCACACCCCAACTCAGTGGTCAGCTCAACCTGCTTGGGAGCAGGACTGATGTGACCTGTGGTGCCAGGGATTGAACCCAGGTCCCTGTACTTACCTAAGGAGGCCCTTAGTCCACTGAGCTACCTCCCTGGCCCTTGCTTGCTTCATTTTGTTTTTGGTTTTTTAGTTACTGTTTTTAATTTTTATTTATTTATTTATTTTATTTTTTTGGCTTTTTTGAGACAGGGTCTTGCTATGCAGTTCAGGCTGGCCTTGAGCTCACTTTTGTAGCCCAGGCTGGTCTCGAACTCACAGCGATCCTCCTGCCTCAGCCTTCCAAGTGCTGGGATTACAGGCATGCACCACCACGCCCGGCTGGTTTTTAAAATTTTGAAAGTTCTTTTCAGTGTCCTCATTGTTGCATGTGCTCAGACAGGGAATCGTTTTAATTTTGTTTTAAAAATGTAAGTCATATAAAGTTTAACAGTTAAATGTACAAAATTCTATCCCCTTTAACTCTTTTTTTTTTTTTAAGAATTTTTTATTTTATTTATTATTTTTATTCTTGTTTCAGAACCTTTGTTTGTTTATTCACTCATTTTTT